>JABWIB010002764.1:8482-22516 GCA_016617825.1 Platyplectrum ornatum | reverse complement strand
ACTTCACATAACGATCTTCACACTTCTAACCTACACGAAAACACGGGATAGCGAACGTTCAGCGTAAGTCTGTCCTCAAGACTCGTTACACCCCGGAGGCAAGGGGTAAACGATCTTGTCCACCTGGTATACATGCATCAATTCCTCCCCAATGTTGGTAAGTGGTGGGTGAGAACCAAGGCGAGGGTACTGCCTTTAAGCGATGTAGTGACTCAAGGGTCGACCTCCTCACACTTGACCCACCTGGCCCGCTTATAGCTGTAGCGGTATCCCAAAGGTCGAGTGTCATTCTTGAACCCCAGCAGGGCAGATGTNGGCTCGGTGGGGGTATCCTCAGGCGGAGGTAAAGGATCGGCATAGTGGGAAGCCCCGACACGAGTCGACACCGTAGATGAAAGGTTCCAGGTCTCAGTGGCGAAGCCTGGAGGACAGGCAGGCCGGGACATCCATCTGGTAAACACTTTCTTAGCGCAATCCGCTTAGCCTCCTTCTGGCCAATCATTTTGGGCGATGTGGGTCCCGGGGGGGTCCCTTCCAGCAATTCTCCGTCTCCCCCGGTGGCTGCAAAGGTTCGTCGGCTCTCTCCCCACTTGACTGGGGTAGGCAAGCTGGTGCAATACACGNTGGGCAGTCCGGCTTTCCAGGGAGGGCATGGGCATAGCCTACAGCCTCTTCATCCTTTGTAGTCAAGTCAAGCAGCNCCCAGGAGGGTATGTCAGTAAACCAATCCCAGTCTGACTCAGACTCAACACTTGGGTTGAGAGCCTCAGTCCAATCAGACAGCGCATCCTTCTCCTCCCGAGTCAGCTCCGCTGGTTGTAGAATACCCTCCATCGGCCCTGGAAGCACGGCCAAACGCAGCATGCCAACTTGTGAACAGAACTGGAAACAGCAAGAATAGAACTTCCAACCCCTTGGCCCTGTAGTCCCCCTCCCTTTTATAGGGTGACTTCAAAGACTTCNTCCTCCAATCAGCAACTTTCTTCACCTCATGTACAGAACGTGATACACAGGGTGCTCACCTACTGACCTTACACNTGATACACAGGGTGCTCACCNACTGACCTTACACGTGATACACAGGGTGCTCACCTACTGACCTTACACGTGCAGAGTAAGGCCAGCAGACAGTCAACAGNATATAACTTATACAATGTATCTAATCAGGTTAAAGCCAGACAGTACACAGAAACTAGATTAACCCCTCANTAATAACTTNGGTATCANGCTTGGTTTGTCTCTAAAAGGGGAAACAAAATCGGCAAACCTTATGTATATTGGTCAACAAAACTTGCATTACCTACCATTGTTTTTATTCATTTAGGGGATTGTACTTTGTATATTGCTTACTAGAATATATATGTAAATGGTATGCCGCATAAAATGCTGAGTGGTTTGTCTGTTGTTGACTACACCTCATATNTTCAACACTGCATTTTCAGTGAAGAAATGCAGGTGAATTATGAGCTGGAAAATAAGTGCTGCAATCCTGCATCGTGACCAGCTCCGAGCGGTCACCAAGCAACAGACATCTGTCTAAAGGCAGAGCAAGCAGAGAAGCCGAGCNATGCGAGAGAGAGAGACACTTATCAGGGAGCCATGCACAATCTCCCGTGACAATAATGGACATGGAAGCTNTGCACAATGTGACCTGAAGCATTTTTATTTTCCAAAATATTTTAACAACATTATTCAAAGCACTTAAAGATTAGCCTGTGTAATACTCACAGCAATACCTAATACATGTGCCGAGAACGAGTTGTACTGCTCAAGATAATTGCTTGCTATATTGCCATTTTAAGTGATGCAGCAGGGGACAACATAGTGCTAGTTACATTCAAACTTAACTGATTCTAACTGAGTCTAAACTTTAGATATAAGCAAGTGTCTTGCCCAAGTTTGCAGANTATTAACATTTATTGGAGAAATGAGACAATTGAAAGTATAAAGAACACAAAGCAGTCAGCAAGGCTTAATGTGTATAGACATATAGGAACTGACCTACAGAATGCGTATGGAGTGTACGTCTCTTCTTCAGAAACGCGTAACTGTGCGATGACGCTGCTGCTGTGAATAGTTAAAAACACTTTTCTCATTGTAAAATAGTGCACTAGTGTAGAACAGTTGGAGGAGGGTGGAGGCGGGTAGGCAGCATTGCACCCTTCTTTCTGCAGAATTTAGGGTCCTCCCCAAATGTAACTATAATAACAAAAACAGAGATGGATTATCATAATTTAAAAAAATTGCATAAATTGCATAATTAATAATAGAATAATAATAATAATAATAATAATAATAATAAAAAATAATAATGTTTCAAATTAGGGTTAGTATAACAACATTGTAGGCCCTGGGTATGATTCGCAGGTCTATGACTGGAGCATAAAATAGGGGGAACCTTTTTTATGGTGCTGCACCAGTGATCCTCTATTATTTAGGGGGTAAGACATAATACAGTGTGTGTATATATATATATATATATATATATATATATATATATATATAAATATATATAAAATAGCATAGTTAGTCAATGGCTAATGAGGCATGAGTGCTGGGGCTCTTTTTACCAGTTTTCTTTTCTAGCACCTGCATTGTGTCAGCTTACAAATTAATGTGCAGANTTGGGAGACGTTATGGGGAGTTTTCTAAGGTGTGTCTTACTAATAGTTGGTATATGTGCCAAGGTAGGCTCTGACAGACTTAAAGTTTAGGACCACCATTGCAGNAAAGCCTTGTGGNTTATGCATGTACTTGCAAGTGTATGTAACTAATGTTTCTGACATTTTATTTTAAATATAATGTAGCATAGTCACTGACTAATGGCATGTGTGCTGAGGATCTTTATCATATAGCAGTCATAGTCATCAAACTACTGACATTCAATTGCATTTCCAACAAGTTTAAATAGACTGCTGTCTATTAATGGCCAGTGTTCCTTCAGACCCCCACCCCCACAAAACAACAATTGTACTATTGCTTTCTTCTGCATGTCGATCTGTATTACTTCAGAAAATGCTTCTGTTTGTAAGCTTTATCCATTTCTAAGGACTGACATATCCCCTACCATACATTATTGGATATATTATTTTATATCTTAGTGTATATATTACTGGCTTCTCATTTTTTCTGCACCTCTCCCTAGTGCTATTAGCTGTAAGCATATAGATGCATAGACATGAAAAGAACTGCTGTATGCTGCCTGACCCAAAAACCTCTTTTCTTTTGTTGCTGCACTTCTCATTTTCCAGTTTGATGTCACAATATCCAGTATACTTACAGTTACTGTAGTGTCAGACTGGTGCTTTTAATGATAGCACTTTAACAGCAGGAAAAGTACAAGTATTAATAGAAAACTCTGCTGCCGTTCTGACAGACTGAAATAAAGGGGTAACCATCCTTCCTATTACAAGGGAGTGTTTGCAACTGACTCTCAGCAGCTATAACTGATGTGTTGAGAAGGATGCTGCAAGTCNAGATGTCTGACATGCCAGAATTTTAGCCATATAGACATGAACATCAGGCGGCTGCTTAATAACAATACTTATGTTGCTTAACTATGGATGGCCAGAAGATCATGTTATAAGAGAGAAAATATTTGTTTACTGGAGTCCAGTGATGCCTAGTTCCACAAAGCTGTTACAGAACCTCCAAATGGTTCAACAAAAGGACTACCCCTTTCCCAATTCCTTATTTAATTTCGATCCCCTCGCTCACCTAATTTAGGTGGACGGGGGGACATGTCTGGCCCATGGGACAGATTCCCTGGCGCAAGGAACGATGTTCCATCTGTGCGCATCTGGAGTAAGTGCCTACATGACTCTAGGTGGACGGGGAGGTGTAATTTACAAGAATTGTGCTTTAAATAATAAAACACTCACTTCACGTAACAAATTCATTTGGAAATAAAAGCAAAGTATTTAATTAATTTAAATGCACAAGAATTAACCAAGAAAATTACACATACTCTAATAATTATGTTCAAATCCTCTAGGGTGTGAAAGCTTGATAATTAAATTTTATTTCATAATATTCCTCATGTTTTCGCTCATTAGAAAGTAAGAAAATAAATGGAATATTCTTATCTTCCTGTGCCTGCTGTTCAATGTTCTAGAAGGAGTTAATTGTAAGTCAATCTATCCCCCTTAAAGGAACAAAACCACCCTGTAGGTTCCATACACTAGAAAACCAAGCAATAAACATTTTTTTTCTTAACTTAGCAACATTAATTTTACAGTCATAGCCTTTAGTGACAAGTAACTGCAGTGAAATGGTCACTTCTCCGACAGGCAAAGCCAATTATACAATGACAATTCTCTATTCTGCTCATAGAGTATTATAGGAATGTTTGAGTAAATAGAAAGTTGATATAATGATCAGCATATCATTTTTATTTATGTATTTATCAAATATAGACTTACTTCTGCCCAGAGGTTTGAACTGTTCTGTTCTGTTAGGTTCTATTAGCAGGGCAAATGGCCCTGCTCCTGGCAAAGATCGGTTGAAGTGAAACTTCGTCAATGCAACTCCATATGGCCTGTTCTCCAGAAGAGAGAATTAAACAGATTTAATCCTACATCTACCTGATTATATTAACAGCTTCTTAAAAAAAACTTGAGTCTCTCTCTACCCGTGAGTTTGACCNGGGTAAAAAGCAGGGTAATTCCTTGGCCCGGCATGGGTTTCCCGCAATGTGAATGGGTGTCCTGGGTCTGACCCATGGTTTTTACTGTTGAAGATGGGGAAAAAGTTACTCACACCGTGTCACTGGCTTCAAGTTGAGTTATTGCTGGGTTGGCAGTGTGAATGTTGCATTAGTTTCCAGTTCCCCCAAGTTGGCTTGCTGATTACTGAATACTAGATAACTGGTAACTACAAAAATGGCCCAATATCGACGTTTTCATTCAAACAATTCGGGCCAAAAGTGTTTCATCTAAGTATCCAATATGTCTCTTGTTGGGTAAGCTTTTTTAGCCAATCACCTTATCTCTTATGCTTCAAAACACATTCAAATTCCTTGATTCTAAGGGCATGAGGTTAGCTCTGTGACAATGAAAGAAATGTTTAGAAACACTGTGACTAGTTATTTTGTTCACAATGTTTAAATAATGTTCTAAAGCACATTTTCTTAACACACGTTTAGGTTTATATGCTACTACTCCTGCTCCCTGGGTCTCATAGTTTCATGGTGCCCTTGTTTGTCTAGAGGGCTGCTCCTTTCTTCAAGTCCATCCCCACCATCAGGTACAGTTNAAAGGCTTTCTTTATGACTTTGATCGTATTGCTAATGAAAACTTNGCATTGCTGTTTTCTGAAGACCTGTTTACATAGAGATGTGTATGCAATATGGGTATGCAAGAAGGAAAAGATTTATAACCAACCGTTGCCCCAGGACTATTTTATATTTAACTTTTGGCTAGTGGGTGGAAATATCCTTTTTTGTTACTATAAAAGAGGCAGATCAAGGCCTACACCCATATTTATATACTGTAGTTTAAGGTGCTGATATCGAGACCTTTCACTAGCAGAACAATTGCCCTGTCCAGCTGAATTAGTTTTGCAGGCAGAGCTACCTAGCTCTAAATACCGAAAATATTATCTGCAGTATTAAGTGATGATTTGTTCCAAGTGCCTTAACATTTACCTGAAAGATCTGAAACTTTTGAGGGCAATCTAACTCCTGAGTGACCGTCTGTATTATTCATGCTGACCTATATGTAAGTTGTAATATAAATATAATTGAGAAGTTTTGCTTCACCACAGGTAACTTGCAGTGACAGTAAATCAGTAATTGCATTATCTTTATACACATCGTTCTGTCATTTTTGCGAAGCTGAGAACCAGTGCTCTCAGAGCGACTTCATTTAAAAAGAGACTTCAGCTATTCCTTACAAGAGAAAATCTTACTGTAATTTAATTTATTAAAGACAAATCACTGATATGCATATTAACTAACTCAGTAAATCAGATAATTTCTTATTGTATCTCAATAATTACATTACATTGTGCAGCTTAATCTTTTTTAATCACTGTAACCCATTCATTACTACCAACCACAAAACTGTCATTTACTTAATTCACTTAATGTAAATCTCAGAACACTTTACTGTGACGGGACGGTCTGTTTATTTGATTTTATTTACATATATTTGATTTATTTAATGTATGTTTAACAATTGCACTTAAGCGTTTTGTTGAAAACAGCTTGCCTCCATAACTTATATTATAACTTATTTTGTGGTAACACCATGTGCAGAAAGGGGAGTTTAGGTAAGATTTATAAATATTGAAGGNGAGTATTTTAGTACTTTTTCCCTTGAAGAGAACATATGATATGCCTGATATCATGTTACCATAGCAATACAGGTGTCATGAATTGGACTTTCAGGTTCTGTTACCTGCCTTTCCACCGTCTTTCACTGCTGTCCTTGAAGTCCATCATCATGGATGCCATGGATTTCCAGCATACTGCAGTCTAACTTATAGTTCTACTCAATCAGCATACCCTGTAATCCAGTCTGGCCCAAGCCCGGATTCAGCAATCCAGACAGTTCCCAGCCCAGATCCGGCAAACCATTTCAGTTCCAGCCCAGATCCAGCAATCCAATCTGGACCCAGCCTGAATCCAGCAATCCAGTCCAGTGTCAGCGCAGGTCCAGTACTCAGTTCTGGCAGTTCTTGTTTCCTATGCAAAGGAACAACCTTAAACTGCCCAACGTTCGGTTTCAAGCCTTCAGCTCAGTCAGTGGAACCGTATTTCAATCCAGTAGCAAGCACTGATGCTTCTGCTCTGCTGCCTGTCACAATATAGTATGACAGGTAGTATGGTCAGTTCTGGAAGAAAGTAGACTGATTCATTTCTACTCCCTGGACGTGGCTGACATTGTGGGCAAGATATGTGAGGTTTCCTGGGCCAAGGCATTGCAGCAGCGAGTTATGACAGATATTGACTGGAAAGCTCATGCTCATAAGGTTCAACCTTCTTCTAGCCCTTCCCTTCTTGTGCTGATCTTTACCCTTCATGCCCCACAGTCAATGCCTAACCTTCTCCTTGTATGAGCCTTAGCATAATTCTGCATCTCTCTTTCTAATCTTTCCCAGCCTGTTGCAGTTGTCCTCATATCTCTGCTACAGTCCATGCCCATTGTTATTGAGTACTTTGTTGAAATGGGTACATTTTAACAAAGCTACATGTTGTCTCATTAGAAGTCTTCAAATACCAACTGTATATAATATTGTGTTTACCTAACCCATATCTTTTATTTTTTACAGATGTACACACAAAAATGTGTGCACTTTTCTGTAATTGTCTCAGTATGGTCCAACAGATAAAGAGTCTCATTTATTACAGAGAGACAAAGGGAAATACAAAGTAATATATTAGCTTAATATGCCCCCTTTCTCTTTCTTTATTTCTTGTTTGCCCTTTAATAAACAACAATTGTTCTCTGCAATGCTGTATCTTTCTAACCCTCCCAGCACTATACCCATCACCGACAAAATCACCCACAACAGGAATATGAGATTTAACCAGCTTAGCTCATCTAACCTTCTTTGTGAAACAGATTAAGAATAGCAAAACCTGGAATCCTGTGACCTGTGATCTGACACCCACTTCTTTTTATTAATACTTCTTTAAGACAATATAATAGTGACTTCAAGTTATGATAAATAATCATTTATCATCATTTTTGTTCACATTTGTTTTGAATTCTACCAGTTTTACAATCAATTAGTATTGCTAGTTGATCTGCAATTCTTAAAACCATTTCATAGTGGAAATACAGCTGGTAACATAGAAGGAGATATTAGTCCTCTGTACTTTAGCTAGTGGAGTCTCCAGCCAATAAAAGGTCTGGAAACTCACTGTCTCCGTCCCATTTTTACATTTTTGATCCCTTATTATAAATACAACAAACAAATATTTTTCAGACTGCAAATTGAACAATTAATGTAAAATACTTANCANCAATAATACAGTATATGTACATTAACCTACCATGTCAGCCGGAATATCTTAATTCAACATTATATAAAATACAATTTATGTTTCTCGAAATAAAAATGTGCAGTGTAGTTTGATTATTTTTATGTCTCTGTGGCATATCTTTATTACATTTTGTGACATTGTATTATAAGTTCATGTTTGGTTGTCTCTGTTTAATAATATTTGCTGTACTGGCAGAAGGTATTGGTCACATTCAAGGTCAATGTCAAGGTTAAGGACAAGCATAATTGACACCAACTTTCAGGAGGACAATGCTGTNAAATTTTTAGCTTGTCATTGCTTTAACTAAGGTCATTATATGAGAGATTTGTCAGAGCTTCAGCAGCTGCTGGGGTGATACTGAGAAGCACAGGTTAAGCCTGGTTCTAGTTTCCTGTTGTTCATCAGCACCATAGGGAACCTACATTTATCACAGCTACAAAATAAAAATGGTATTGAGAGAAGTAATGGAAGTGTTCTTACTAATTATTAATGGTAACACATTCCTAGTCACACAAACGCTGCACAATGATGTATATTTATTTTATAGACAATTGCCATTATATAACCTCGCACGCCATGTAAAACAGATATTCATTGTAACTCATGTAGAGTCAATTATGAAAAACTGAATACTGGCATCAGAACTACATGTCATTATCACACCAGCACATATTAAGCTGCCATTGCTGAATGTGTCTTGTTATGGTCTCAGATCAGTATCAGGGTGAGTTTATCTTACTGTTAAAGTCTGGAGGAATGATGGATATGAAGATCTAGTACATGCCACAAACATTTAATAAATAAAAAAAATATGCAGATAGAGTAAAATAGTAATTATTTACACAAATTAGCAAAAATAGAATATATAATTTCTGGGCTGGGACCACACACAGCCACACTTGGCCAAATTCACACACACACACACACACACACACACACACACACACACACACACACTGATTGTGTGTAGATCATTGAGTCATATGAGTCAATGGGAAACTGGCTGCAATCGACTAATCTACTTGGGATCACTTCAGCCTTTTAAAAACCAAGCGGGAACCTTATACTGTTACAGAGCTTAAACAGTTTCTCAGCAGGAACGAAAACTACACCGTCTGTAAGAAGTCTTTGGAGTTGGAAGATTAAGATGAATTCTGAAGCAGAAACTGCGGCAAAATCAAAGTGAATTGTTTTCATGCAGCTGATACTCGAGGGTCTCCCAAGCCATTTAATTGCTCTTGGCAGATCTCAGATACAGAATAAAATGCAGGTGCTGAGCTTAACGTTTTAGTGTACTTGTAATTCATAAATGTGTTGGAAGACTGATGAAACACTTTGTTGATCAAAACTGTACATGTCTCTGAAGACACCAAGAAGCTGTGGAATATATTGATTGTTATTGAACTTCTATACGTTTTTTGTATATTCAAGCACTGTAGAGACATTGCTTCTTGCACATTAGCTGCTGCCTCTGATCCTGATGAGAAAGCTTAGTGTAAAAGGCACAATATTCTCTTTTTTGTTCTTTAATGGTGTTCTGTGCCTTAGGATAACTATTTAAAAATACTCTTAATCTATATGGGATCCAGGTTTTTCGGTGAGCCAGCCGATCAGGAGAGGGCAGGTGCATACACTTAGTTTATACAGTACATAGCATATTTGAACAACTTTAAGTGCTGCAGCACAAATATGAAATCGGAACATAAGGAGGAGTGAAGGCTGTTTAAGACTGAGGGAGGTTAATTGCCTGGTTGTGGCTGGCACAGTCTGACCTCCATCACGTGGGGAGGGGGCTGATACATTTTCTACATTCCCTCCCTCCTTCCTTAAAAGAGGCTGAATNAAAGGGGAGGGCCTCTTTCTCCATTTTCCCTGCAGCGCATATAGCTCTGCATATCTTTGTTCACTCACTCCCTCCCTGTCTGTTGTTAGTAGGTGGAAACATAGGCCTTAATGGTGTTAAATGCGTTAAGTAATTGGTCAGTTAGCATATAGAGTTGTAAGGTCGGTAGTTGAACGGCCTCTGGGTCAGGTCTCAGTGGGCCGAACCAGTTAATAGTTCTGTTCTTTAGTTTTCTGGTTATTGGTTTTGATTGCTTTAGAATTTTTCTAATCTCTAATCTCTACTCATTCTTTCCTTTGTCATCTGTGTATATACTTGTGTCATGCCCTTTGTTTGGCCCTGCCATCCAAATGTAGTATAAAGTAAAGAAAAATCTAATTCTAATTTAAACAACCCAAAATTCCCCAAAACTTTTTTAAAGTTCATTTTAATTAATTTCCTCCAAAATGGTGTCATGTATATTTATTTAATTAGTGTTCATTTAATGTGTTTATGTTGGGCAGATACGGACNCATCAACCATGGTCATCTTAGCAGGGCTTCGCTTAATCTATGGTCAGATCTCTGTTTTTCTGTATATATGAAGGTGTCAGAAACTGACAAATCTAGTTTTTATCCTGGCTTTTATTTGATCCTAAAAGGCCTCTCAGGAAAATTCAATCACTGTAGAGCTTTTCTGTCAAAATAATCACCATCCCAGATTTACAGTAGTCATTAAAACTTATGTAACTTACCTGTGATCTGTGGGGTAAGGAGTGGTGGTATGAACCTAGAAAATAATAGAAGTGAATGGAGATTCATAGATATTCAATTAAGGCTGTGAAAGAAGTGACAGTATGACATGCCCCGTATACACTTTAAGCCCTGCTCTGAACTATTCATTAACCCTCAGAAAGTCCCACTAGTACAAAAGTGTAACACAACCAACAATTGTGTTGGTAGGTTATTGCTGTTAGAACATTATACCTCAAGTCTCCTCTACATACTAGGTTTCTACGATGCCATGGTGGCCATCAGGCGTTCCAAAGAGATTGGACTGAGGTCTTAAGGTTCATTCCCTATGAGAATGACGTCTTACTTATTCCTCTTTTCCATTTCTCATCATGCAGCGCATTCATGTCATGTAAAAATAGATCCAAATCAAGTCCAAATCAGAAGATAACTATATAAAAATACAATATGAAATATAGATTAATATGTTTCAATTAAATTAAGCAAATTCACAGAGGAAGGACTAAAATAAAACATTAATCAATGATATAGAAAGTGATTAGCGCTACTTTTTACTGTGTTCATATAGTGCACAACACAGCCAAAAATATTGTTATGTGAAGCGGCACAGTAATAAAGGGGACATATTCAAACCTTTGCATCCTCTGTTGCGGGAGATCTGTCAATAGCGACCAGGCTCGACGACAGAGGGGAACAAAGGGGACAGCTGTGACGGGCCCAGAGCTTCAGGGGGGACCAGTTACTAGTATTATCACCTGTTCCGCTGCTGCCGGGATAATGCATTCATTACCATTAAAATGTAGCCATGGCCGGCCGGTTGCGCCATGAAGTATGCTGCGCTGTTCACTGGTTGCCATGGTACAAGGTCACATCAGTGTCCTTTGAAGCTTGGATCACCGCAGAGGAAGGTTAACAGGGATAGGAAAGAGCATGTATACTGTGTAATATATAGTTTTTTTTCTCCTACTGATTGGGAGGGGGGCAAAAATCTGGGTGTACCAGATCCCAAAGATTTCTGTTTAGAGGTCTCATCACAATTATGTCTACACATAACCCCACCACCACCATAAATACCTTCTGCTTTGTGTATCTGCACAGTTCTGAGAAATGGACAGTTTCCACTCATTGGGAGTGAAAAGTAACCCTATGGGCTGTCTGTATCTGGTTTAGTAATTATGTTTCCAAATACAAAATTCATTATAAGAAATGGCCAACATGGGAAACATGGGAAACAGTGATTATGTTAATCTTCTAATTGCAACAAAAACCACCAGTGCAGTCATGACAGTAACATCATCTGTCATTACAGTCGGTGAGGTGCTGTGAATTGAGAGGGGGAAGCAAATGAATGGTAATTATAATAGTTTTCATATTCCAATAATTTGTTTACAATTAATATATTCATTTATGGAGTTGGGTAGTTAGTGGTTGGAGGTGGTTTGCTTCATAGTAAACCTCTGGTAATGTGGAGTGGTTTCAATTTGCTGCTCCTTGAAATTGCCCCATATTAAATCTAGACCTATATGCCTTCACACCTACTACCCACATAACACCCTTCGGAATGAAGATCAATTGGTTTGACTGTGGCTGGTGTGGCCAACATCTTCTTCTCCAAACTCTCAGCAATCATGACATGATGGACAAGCAGCACAAGGAGCTCCACAATAAAAGGGCTCTTTTTCACATCAGCAGATTGGTGTAAGCACATATCAAGTATAAAACTAATAATTAAATNAAAAAGAAATAACTGAAGGTAATGAAACAACAAAGCCGCTTTTGTGATTTTAAAAGAACCGTGTGTCTTTAAACTAAAGTCAAAAGCCATTAAAAACAAATGTCCAAGGACTCTGGAGATTACATATTTGTTGCTAGATATGTAACAGTACTACTGTCCATTTCTTTAAATTGGCGATTTCAAGTACAAACATTATGCACTTGAATCAAGGTACATTTGCAAAGGGAATTAGTTGTTTTGGGCAAAGAATTAAAATGGGAGAAACATACTGGAGTCACGCAATCCTTTCTTGACTTCATACATTTGTCTGTTGGTCTTCTCAAAACAATTAATATTGCTGCTTATTTATTCTCTTTTGTATGAAATTGTCGTTTCCAACTGAAATTTTGCCCATAGCAACCACATTCTAGCTGACGTTCTATAGTATGGAACAGGAAAGATGGAGCTAGAATCTGAATGGTTGCTATGGGCAACATTTCCAAAATCCTTTCCTACAGTTTAGTAAATCTAGGTCTAGGGCCTAAATTTACTAAGCAGGGAGATTAAAAAGGGGGGAGTTGCCCATAGCAACCATTCAGATTCGAGCTCACATTTTCTAGTATGTAAAATGAAACTGAGAGTTTGAATCTGATTGGTTGATATGGGCAATATCCCCACTTTTCAATCTCCCTGCAATCTCCCCGCTTAGCAAATTTAGGCCAAGGTGTGTAAATTAGATTTATTAAGTTCAGTTCAGCTTTTACCTTACAGAGCATGCTCACACACGATTGGAAGTGATTGGCAAGCATTCTGAGGTGTCCATTATTATGAGCTATGACACTTCCATCCTTAACCTGTAAGTCTTTGAGTCTGTGACTGGATATATATTCATAATCAATGTACCGAAAATAATGAATTCTTAGAGACTGAAAACTTAAGGCATCCACTTGCCTGTCACAAATATGATAGATATGATTAAAGACAGTGCCCAGAGGCAAACATGGTCCCTATGCACAGCACCACAGCTAATTCTTTCACGGCTGACATAAGTTTATTTATCATTTACAACTACCAGTGATTACCAATGATTCNATTCATTGTAAATATTATTTATTATAAAGAAATATTAGCTTAAAGTGTGGTGCATATGTGTACACTTCATAATAAAACATGTTATTGAGAATTTACATTTGCTTTTGTTTATAATGGTCATTCATCCAAAGGTACACCATCAGTGTAGTAGCCTCTTTCCCTGCCATTCATATGCACTGGCTGGAAATGACCCACAAAGAAAGATCACTACCTTCCATCTGTCTTTACCAGCACTTGGGAATTGCAAGGAGTGAGGCTGTGCTATGTTGACGCCTCTTCTGCTGCTGCTCTGAATATCCAGGGTGGCCAGCACACAGTAGATGCAGAGACAGACGCTTTTTATACTTGCCCTTACTTTACTATGTACAAATCTGCTCCCTTATCAAGTTGTATTGACCCAACTGCTTAGTAACTATTTTAGTGTAATTTACATGCATTTATTAGTAAGNTAAAATAATGTTTGCTAATGAGTAGGTAGTACGTTGGTAAGTGTGTTGTAAGCATAGTGCACAAGTCTGCATTTTTAAGGATCAATTGTTCATTAAAATATAATCATTTTCAAACTAGTCATTCATGGTATGGTCAGTTCTGGGTCATGTGAATGATCAAGTCCCATGATCATTCAAAGTAATGCTTGGGGCTGGGGGCAGTGTGTACCCTTAAA
>JABWIB010002762.1:33778-46184 GCA_016617825.1 Platyplectrum ornatum | reverse complement strand
ACTGATGCCATATTCGGAATATGGGAATATAAGTTTAACTATATAATAATTTAAAAATATTTGTTGATGTTTAAGACAAATAATTTTAAGCATACTCTGTGCTAATACTAATGTATAAAAGCATTATGCAATGGCAGATGCTTCACTGTAAGATTTACATGCATATGCATTGACATGTAGCTCGTACATCTTGTTATTTTTGTGGTCTCCCACAGTGCAGCAATACAGCGTTGGGAGGATAAGATATGTTTTTTACTCCCGTACAGCTGCAAAACAACTGGGGGTTCAGCAGGATTTTGTCAAATAAAATCCCTCACAAGTAGAATTATTAAACACAAAGCATTAGTCAAGCAGTCAGGAGACGGAGAGGATTTTAATCTGTAGTGATTCAGAAATCTCCTGAGAGGCCTTTGAGTGGATTGAGGTTTAAACTGTAAAAAGAAACTGTAACAAAACAAAAATGGATTTGTAAAAGTTGTCAAAAGGGGGGGGGGGGTAAAACAATGGATTTAAAATAAAGGCTAAAAATGTATTATGCATCACAGAGACAAGGTATNACAGAGGACTGGGATCCCCTAAATACCAGCCTGTTACAGTTAGCATTGTAATATGTTATTTTAGTGATGGAAGGTTTATTGTCTAGATATCCTGTTGGAAACATTCATATTTGTCAATGACTTGTGACACATCCAAAAAATACAGAGGGAATAAACTGGCCGAGAGTGTAATTAAAGAATAAACAAACATACATATGACATGAGTTTTGGTCAGTGTCATTGTTAAATTCTAAAATACTTCAACATGAAATCACCACCAGTTCAAATCCCACGAGATTTACTCAAAATGTAGGCGTCTCCTGGATATTCCAGAAAAGTCTGCAACCCTGCTTTTCAGTGAACAGTTGGTGGCTTTAGAGTAGGTCTAAATATGTATGTATGACTTACCCTGATATTCTTTCAAATATCCAGTGTTCAGACCACAGAAATAGTTTTCATCACACATTACTTTTGTTCTATATTTGTTTTCAGAGCTGATTATTTTGATAGATTAGCTTACACTCATTTAAATCACAGTAGCAGCAGTGGTATCTGGAAAACGTAAAAAAAGAAAATGTAGATTTTATTCTCTGTACATTCCTGTACCACAAAATAACAGCACCTAGATGGAAGATAACTTGTTCAAAACTTTATAGGGTAACTGTGGTTTAGTACTTTCTTTCTAACTGTTTGCAGGTGAATGAAAATGCGCCAGTTGTGTTACCTTCTGACAGTTCAAGTAGTGATGATTTTATGCCTGCAGGGTATAATGTCCATTACAGTAGCATATGGGACTAGAGAGCTTTCATAAACGCTTCCATGTCATCACAGGGTGACATTTTGCTTTGAATGTGTTTACACAAGAGTCCTTATAATATGATGCTAGAATAACACATATGATTCAGCATTGTTATCTGCGTCCATCTCTTCAGCCAGATTATAAAACTGGTTATGACACCCGCAACTTGTTACATGCGGTCACATCCACTGTGCCATCCATTTTTGGTGTTTATAAAAGAGGATTTTGAATGCTNTTTGCTGTGGTGGCTGTTGAAAACCCATTAGTACAGGTACATATGGCACCCAAGGTGTTATAAAATGTATGTCCCATCATACATTTTATAACACCTTTATAAGGCATGCTAGGTTTACTACAGCTGGAATGATAAATGTTTCCTATACATGACATATAATAGATAGATTTTTTTTTTTGTATGGATTGCATCCTAAGATCCAATGTTGCTGTGATACTGCTATTTCCATACATCAGTATCATCACTTACATTTTAATCTGGTCGCTCTCATGCATAAGCAGTTCACAAAATCTGCAATTTTCCAGTCTGTTCATTNCTGACTCGGATCCTGACTAGGATCTGATAATTTATGGAGACAAAAAAAATGTGCAGTCATAGGACATATTAATTGAAATCCACAGGTGAATCTTGAAGTCTATATTGTTAGTAAAAAGCAAAGTTATGTCCTTTACAAAGTACTGCACATGACTATAATGCCTTACTAAGAAATTATGAGGTTGTTTTTAACTGTAAACTGGTTAGAACTATGGCTTATAAAAGTTTAATAGTTGCTTTGAACCAGGAAGTGATTTGAAGCTATGCACCTTACTTTGGAGGCTTTTGATTGCTATCTAAGTGTTGATTACTTGCTGCCAGGAGATGTAAGTAATGTGGCGCCTTTTCTTATCACCAGTCATCGTCTTGTTTCACCTATAAGAAACTTGCAGTAAGGTTCCTCAACACTTTTGTTTATCTTTAGTTCTATGTGTCTATACATTAATGAACTGCAGAACTAGATCTCATTGATTTGACTACAGTAAATAACGAAGTGGATATTATTTGATATTATTAGACCTGATCCAGACATAATAATGATCACCTGGTAATAACAACTTTTGTNCACAATAGACTTAAGCGTCTGCGCTTTGGGGGGCTGTACCCTCCTTTCGCACGCTNAGCATTTAAAACCAAAAATCCTAACTTAACTTTTACGCTGTGCACTCGGCTCTTAGGAAGGGGCCACCCCACCACACATACAGGTTTATGGAGACCAGATCCATTTATGGACATCCAGACACACATTGTGTATTATTGGAGATTGCTACCATACATAATGGACAGCATACTGGCTCCAGTGGCAGCACTTTTGCATCAAGTTGTTGAGTTAGGTTGTTAGGTTGCTTGTGTTAGGTGACTTAGACTGTATGGGTCGAATCCTGACTTAGATCCTTTCCCTGACGCTGTCCTTGAAAATTTCAGGACAGTGTCGCATGGGCCGCTGATCCGTTCGATTGAGCTAAGGCAGGGGTCTAGCAGTGTAAGCCATGAGAGGGGAGTGACAGGGGAATTCACTCTCCTCTTTCTCAAGAAGCAAGATCTGGGCCTATGTGGTGGGACTGATAAAAGTGATTGCTTAAAACATAAAGCAATAATAATAATAATTNCATGGCACCACATAAAAACCTGTTAATAAATATATTGCAACTATTTTTTCAATTCTGTATTTTATTTAGCTTTCAAATATATAATAACTGATAGCTTAAGTACTATTATACAAAGCTAGTGTGGACTCCTAAAACAATGTTTAATTGTGCTTGTTAATTTGTACTTAATATAAAATGTTGCGGTTATACTTAGCCATGTAGCACTCTTATATGTATTATTATGTATGTGTCATACAGCATGTNATTGTAATAAGCAGATTAGTCATAACAAGTAAGCTCCGGTAAAACAAGGNCGATACCTGGGGGACTGGTGAGGCATCATAGCTTTTCTGAGCAGTGGTATCCTATGCACAATAATTGCAGAAGTGACCACTGTCCTGTTTCCATAGCAGAGGACATTGGGAGCAGGGGCTATCTTGAAGCTTCAATCCCCTTCAATCTCTGTTGCAACCATATTTCCTGCACTCACTGTAGGTAGCACCACTAGTAACCCTGTGACTGTATGTAGTTGTTTTGTCTGATATTTTATTTCTCACGCAATACACTACAGTTTTTCGAATCTTCTTGCAGTATACTGAGATACTTGTGGCATAGTAAAAGCAGTACTTGTGTGCATTCTGTAGCAGTTATTATGCATTCAGGTGGGCAGGATGTGTGAATGCAGCAGGCAAATGAACTCACCCGCCACGGTATGAGTTCCCAATCTCTAATTGCTGTGGGCAACAACTGACAAGGTTGAGTGGTCATTGGTGTCTTATTACTGGCAATGATAGGGCCAAAGGAATCCTGGCGTCACAGACCCTTTAAGGCTGTATCTGCATGAGCAGATACAGCCAGTGCTGTAGGGTCATTGTTAGTAAAGCAATGAAATCAATATTGTCTTGAATCCTTGACCTGAACCTGTAATTACCTGGATGGCATAAAGGCAGCTTGTGTTGTTACAGATAGTGCTTGCATTCAGACCTGACATGCATGGGATCATTCTGTTAAGGAAGGATATTGTGCTTTTTTGTATTTCATATAGCAGTCAGCAATAGACATAAGACTGGTTATTCATTTGGTCTCACATTTCTTGCTCACATTTAATTGTATGCTTAATGGGGTATAGCTGGGACTTTCACGCCAACCATCAATATCATTGTTTTAGATTTCTTTTTCTCAAAGCAGAAGTTTCAGCATTCTTTGTCGGGTATCAACTATGTGTATGCAGTGTATGCATGCTGGGAATTGTAGTTTGACAACACCTGGAGAGCTGCAGTTTGCCTACCCCTGCTCTGTATTATAGTGAGTTGGTATGTTTAAGCATGAGAAATTGCACTTAATTGTTTGTAGTCAAAAAGGGACAGTAGTTTTTTCTCTGCTGACCAGGATATGCTATGGATGGATTGGGTGTTGAGATATTTAATAAAAAAAGGAATTTTATGAACAATTCAAATGACAACTCTTAAATAATGATACACCTNATATCATAGAATAGGCGTCATGGTAACGAAATACTAACACTCCTACATATCTCATTTATGTGTCTCGAGTCATGCACCAGTTACACAGGTCAAATGATATTAACACGTTTGCCCATTTTAGGCAGTGCGTAGACTGTACCCAGTATATAAATCTTGCACGTTCTGGTCCACCCCCCTTTCACTTATTAACAGATTATTTGGCATTGCTCACGCGTTGCCTGTTTGACACAGAACCCTAAATGGTTGCACATGCATTTCTTCTTAATATAGATTTAAGGGCTGAGGAATATTGGATTTTTTTGCCCATTAATTGAATAGATAAATCACACTAACTAAATCCAGAGCAGTGACTGATTTCATATTTAATGCACTGCATTTTTAATACAACTATATCAATTTGGTTAAGCTATTTAACCAGTGGCAAAAAAGAATGTGAAGGGTTTCTGTGATTACAGCTGGATTGTATCAAGAATACAATCTGTACTTGTGTATAAATACATTCATTTTTAGGCATTTACACCACTTTGTTGCATACGATTTGTTTTTAAGCACTCATAACAAACATAAGTCTGGAATATCACAAACCATCTCTTCATCTCAAAATCAATGATAAAAGTACCCAGAACTGAAAAGCAATAGTGCTGTATGGGGTGGGTCAATCACTGGTTAATAAAAATACATTATTCAAATGTATTTATACATTTTTTTAAGCTGTTACCATATTTACAACTTACGCCTCCAATAAGGTGTCACAATGTTCTGCATGCATGTGCAGTGGCTGTCTCTCAATTCATATACATATGTGTCTGATCATGTTATTTAATGTACATACATATGTGTAGTGGTTTCCTCCTATATACCTCCCTTTTCTTCAACCCTAGTAAAATCTATTAGGAGGNTGAAATTGGGAGATATATGGGCAGGCTACTGGAATTCTTCCAATAACGCCTTCTTCAAAAACTGTTATTTAAATTTTCGGAGAAGAGTGGGACACTCCGCTCTGATTATAAATAAGACAAACTGGCAGCCTACAAATATAACATCTCTATATATAAATATATATCACTTTATTGNCATGTGTTAATGTCTGTATTAACAGGAAAAAGGGCATTATTACAAAATAAAAACAATACTGTGTTTCCCCGATAATAAGACACTGTCTTATTATTTTTTTGGGCCAAAAAAACACCATAGGGCTTACTAGTGTAGACAGCTCAGCAATGTTGTACAATATAATCGTTAGAAACACCATGTGATCTTTTAGAGGTGTCTATTTCACAGTTAACAATCGTCACAAAATCAGATCCATTAATTTGTAATTATGCTGTCCTGACGAGAATAAAAACCGCTGCTAAATCATTTCACTGCACTCCTGTCACAGATGCATACCCCCCAACTATCCCGCTTTCAACTTTTGGGGGACTTTCCCGCCGTCCCGCTNAGGGGACATACTGGTAGAAAAGTGAATTTTGTATTACATTAGCCCTGATCGCGGCCGGAAAAGGGGTGGGGCTTAGGCGGGGCCGGGCGGTACTGTGGGCGGAGTTGGGTGGTACTGTGGTGGAGTTGGGCGGGACCAGGGTGGGGCTTAGGCGACCCGATATCTCCTCCTGCAAAATTTGGAGGTATGCAGATGTCACATATTTATCTCCAGTATGTACCCAGCTTCACCTTAGACAAGCATGAGGGGTCCCTTAAATATTTTTAACAGACCAAGTATACATATGAAAACCCACTGCTGGTTTAAGCCTTTGCAGATGAGCACATGCATGAGGTAAACATAAGAGGACAAGTAATGCAATGGAGCAAGTATCAGCACTCTATAGAATGTGCTGGCAAGCTGTAGCCCTTTCATGAACTGAGCGAAATCAAGCCCCTGACGATTCATCCTTTGTATAATTGATGGTGGTTTGCCAATGAGCCAGTTAGAGGAATGTTTTTGTTACATTTTTTTTTTCCTCCATCACTACAATACAGNTCTTTATATTAGATGCTTGTTTTTTTGTCTGTATTGCCCTTTAATAGCCAGATCAATAATGGCATAAGTGTGTTATCACGGAACCAAATATGTATGAAATACATTGTGATTGAGCGTCATGAGTGCATATAACTAGAAAGATCGAGAGTGATAAATGAATTTGAATTAAATATAAAGAGCATTTTATTTAATCCATGAGTTTGGTGAACCTTTGCAAATATGCATTTTTTTAAAGTCTTCTGGAATTAATAGGGTTAATTACCTGTGATTACACAATATTTCATTCTTGGTAGCATATTGTCAAATCAGCAGCTGGAACAAAAGTACAAACTGAATTCTTGCTTCATGTCACACATATAATAGTCGTTTTTCATGCTATTAAGTGCTTTTGAACACTACCTAGAGAAAGTGTTGATTCTAATTAGTTCTGACACTTTGGTTTTGCATCAAGAAGCTGCCCATAGCACCAGGGTTTCCCTTGGGTGCCCTGGAATACAATATTTACTCGACAGAAGATTTAAGAGCTGCTAATCACTGTGTGGAATGTTATAGAACAGTGAGTCCCAATGTTCCTGAAAATCTCCCAGAATTATGATTCTTAGTGTGGCCCTTAAAACAGACGCAATTTAATAGTTTGGGGTTTTTATTAGAATAGGTCCAGCATTTATGTTTATACCTAATGTTCGTAATTTCATGCAAAACTGGCCCTTATTTAACCATAAGGCCAAATGAGGCTTTAGGTAGAATTTTATTCAAGTTTAAAAAAAAAACATAAAATAGTAAAAGTAAAAAAGTTTCTAAAATCACATGTGTTAGGGAATTTCTAATGCACGCTCCATTTGGACAGGACTTATGTAAGTGGCTGCAATTGTAATGCCCAGCAGAATATGATGGTGCTGTGTAAACCTATTATTCATATATATGTATTGTCAGCATCTTAGAAATGTCTAAAGATATATCATAAGAGGCAAAATGTACTTCTCCTATTCNATGCAGTTTGGATTTTTGTTGTTANCCACTGACAGTACCAATAAACNAAGCAGATCTAATAAAGGGCCTGGGCCTACAATCCGATTCTTGTGCAGTTAGATTCCCAAGCAACAGTTGATAGAACTGGCTCAATTTATAGTTTTTGCNAAAGAAACTGGAGGTAACACTTTTTTATTTTTATACTTTTGTTGTTTTCTTATTCTATTATTTCAATTTCTCCTTATTCAGAGTAAAAAGTTAGCTTGGCTAGGGCAGTGCTTGGGCTGGGACAGATGGAGCCTGGGCGACATTATTTGTCCTGTTTTGGCCCTTTGAGATATTGTGTAATATATGTGAATCTGTAATCTCAGAGCCATGTTTCTATGCATGTGTGCAACTGCACGGTTAGTGACTCCAATAGCTACTTGCCACAATTTTAAAGTCGAAAATATTAAACTGTTATTGTTTTGTATACCAGTACTTTACCCCATGCTTTGTATGTATCACTATGTACTGCGGAAACTATGTGGCACCTTCTAAATAAACATTAATAATAATAATAATAATAATAATAATAATAATAAAGCCCTCAAACTATATTTGTATACTTGTCTACTGTCTAGTTTTATGACATAGCATAAGTGGGACTATGATTAGACTGATAATGACATTGTGCTACGTTTAAGCCCANCTTTGGAAGTTTAGATTTGATCCTTGATGTGTAATAATACAATAAAGTGACAGTTTCCACAAGTTATTTTTCCTGATGATCTCAAATATCCCAAGACCACCACATTTTCTGAGAAAAATTCCACAAGGAAAGTGTGTAACGGCCAACTCGGTTTTATGCAAATAAATACTGCAATTTAAGAACTGTTATGACATGTTCCATATATTTCTTTAAGATTATATATACACAAATGTGTATGTTTAGTTTTGTGAACAAAAAAAAGTTACAGGAAAAAATATGTCGCTCTGAGGGATATATTTTTTCTCCTTAACAACATACAACAACACATTCTCAGATAAAGCATGCCAGACATGGCTGCCCTTTTTGACAATACTAGGCCACAAATGTATCCCCGTGGAATCTTAAGTGCGCCATGACGACTCCTTAAATATGAAAAGCTATCAAACAAGCATCTAAAAAAAATGAGATGAAGCACTGCATAATCTACCTAGTACAATCTAATATTCTTTAATAAAAAAAGGAAATGAAATGTTAAAATGTCATGAAACCACAATACACAGAGTGCCAGATGTTGCCTAGACAAATATGCGAGAGAAATAATGAATAACACATCTAGCTGTTCATTGTTATTGTCCTTAATAAAGGTGACAACGCTTGCGTTTTTCATCTGCTATCATATTGTATATATTTTTTGAACCGGCTGTATGGTTTATAGTCTCTAGATGCTCAGATGTAATGCTGAGTAGACTAGACAGTTTAGTGATGTGGAAGACCATTATCTCACCTTTGTGCATTTAAACGACAGTCACTTGCCTTTCCCTTTTTCATAATACATTGACTGTGTTACAGCTGAGGAACTTTTTAACACCTATTTGAAGCATTAAATAACTAGATATGCCATGGTGATGATGGATCATTTAAATATGCATGAAGATAAAACAAAAATAGCTGCCTTTTCTATGCCACTTGCTCTGAATGCATTCATCTGAGAGCTAAAAAACTGCTTCTTGGGTCATCTTTGAACACATTTTACTATTTTCAAATTACCGCCTACTGTTTATTGTGTATTTGCACTATGANACATATAGGCTAAAAAGACTATTGTTCTAATTCTTTCAGAGACAGGACTGTAAAAATGCCTACATATTGTATTTTTGGCTAGATTTAAGCTTTCCTCGCAATATACATTCAACATACCTGGTAAATATTATGTAAATATTATTTTTAAATAGTAATGCAAGCGCCTGTATAAGGTGCAATATAAAACTGTATATGTGTACAATAATCAAAAACAACNTATTCTTCCTGGATGCGAAGGAATCCTTTTATTTAGTTTACCCAGGTGTAACTTTTCACTTGATTTCCTTTTTATGTTGGATCCTGTTTTCTATCTCTAACACTACTACTGTTTGGCTCTACAGCATATCATCATTGATGCTTGTTTTGCTTTCAGGAGTTTATGTTTACTTAAAAAGNCAGTTAGTTTCTATACTACCTGGGAATGCTGTTACATCTAATAAATTGTAATAAATTAAATTCATACTATAGATGGATTTTTCTCACAATTGGGCCAAAAACAATCTGGAAAAAAATGTTTCCATATGGTATATAGAAATGTTATTAAATATGCACAGTATAGCAGCATTTTTTTGACCTTGCTTTACGCTTAGCTCTGGATCGCTCAGTTACATGTGCTTTAGTAGTGCACAGTAGTAAAGAATGCATCATGTCAGCTGACGTACACTCACTGGTGTAAAGTGCACCTACTCCTCTCTATTACGGTAGCCCAGCATCTTAGGTTTTCCTTTGCACCTCTAAGGGGTGTGAGAAAAAAAAAATCTGCTATGTAATTTTGTGTAAATATTTCATGTGGTGTGTTATAAAAAGTGACACTATTAGTGACAAGGAAGAATTTTGCTATAAAACAATGAATACATTTCTATTTTATTAATGGGTACATTCTGCTAATGATTNGATGTCTTGTACACTGCACTGTACCATCTACATGCAAACAATTCACTGAGTACCTACTACAATTGCTGTTCTACAACTAGTGAGTTCTAATAAGTGCTATTGATTTATACAAGACTGTGCAGGTCAATAGAATCCACACAGCACTAACAACCTGCATGATGTACTGTAGCTATAGCTAGCCAGTTTCCTCCTCTACCAAGATAGAGAATGTCTGCTGGAATCTGATTGGTTGATTATACTGTAGCCATCTCATTAAAATGTTTTTACATTTCATTCTTTTATATTAATATAAATATTTTTGGCAGTATTTTGTCTCACATATTAACCATTATGTTCAATATATTATTTAAATGTTTTGCAGAAGTAGTGTAGTAATTTATAGTTACATAGTTAAACCATTTCTTATTTATGCCACCATATGGCCCACACTCTACATCTGGNCCAGGAAGGCATGCCTTTAATTCATTAGTCAGCATTTGGTTTCTATATTATGTGAAATGTGCACTTCCACCTCTTCACTAGTNTTCGTTTCCATTTAGCTGATCATGATACATATGAATGTGCATATGAAAAAAGCTTTACCAGTGTGAGTGGGAATTCATGGTTCCTTGGCAGTTTACTTTATCAGTCTTTCCTATTTATTGTATGACTGTTTGTAGTNCGCTTACATTTACACTGCTTCTCATACTTCATATAACAGAAACTTGTGTTCATACATTCTAGGCAGAATCCCTGTTAAATTGAATTGAACAGAATAGTGACCAAACACCTACCCACACTTGTTATTTGGTTATCATGGAGGGTTTCAATGTATGTATTCTTTAAAAATGCTTTTCCCACCATATTCTCTTAAAAAGTGCAGGATAAATTATTGTGGGATTAAATTCAGTTCCAACATAGAAGTATTAGACTGTCTAATGAGACATACTCAGATTACTTACATACAGAAACAAGAATGGAAGGGGAGCATGAGGGCAATTACCTGCACCATCAGTAGGCAGATCACTGAGAAGTCTATATGACTGAAATGGTTCTGGTGTGCCATCTGCACTATTGGGAGCCTATCAGAAAAACCCCAGGAAGATGCCTGTGACGGGTAAAAAAGTTGACTTAGGTCCTGGAAGGATTTTCTTATAAAGCATATAGAGTTCTAAATATAATGGTTAGCTTAAATGCACTGGAAGTCTATTAAAGGGCCTAATTATGGGGCATGTAGTACATATCCTCCAAAATAAAGCCTTTTATTCATCCTTAATTGTTTTCTTTATCTCGCCATAATTGTATTCCAATGATCTCCCTATAATAGGCCTTTATAATATAAAGTTCCACTCTTTTCCTTCAGAACCGGGCCCATAACTCAAGCATTTGTTCTGTGAATAAAGTATATAGACTTTGTTTTATGTGTATCTGAATAGTTTTGAGCTGTTCTGAAGGAAAGAACTTTAATATCCAAACTGGTGGATGTGAGTGCAGTTTGTTGGAAGGCGTTCTCTAGGAAATGTTAGCATCTTTATAAAAGGACTTGTCAGCAGAGGGCTCAGCGTTTCGCGGGCGCTTGCCAAGCGCTCACAGGTGTGGGGTTGCAGCAGGTAATTTCCTGCGCTACATTTGTGCAGATGATTTTCTGTGTCAGAAGATGGTATCGTCTCACCTGGCCTTTCCCTGTGACAGAGAAATCCTTTGTTTATTCATTTAGGAGGGAGATTAACCCTAATGAATATGGCTTCCTGGAAACAGATACAGGTGACAATAAGCGAAGAGAGTGACCTAAGGAGAGTGTGTAGGGGGGGCAGAGGCACATTCCCCTTTCTTTCTTCACTTACAAATAATGGCAGCTTTCATTGACACACACTCTAAGTCATACAAGAATGCTAAAAATGCCATGTACCTTTCTCAGTGCATGCATCCATTTTCTTCTTGTATGGCAAGAACAAAGTGATTTCTTCCTGGATAAATCTCTATAGCTTACCATGTGGTTGGGATTGTGGAAACTACTATAGATTTTGGAAAACAAAAAGGATGTTTTATGTTGTCAAACTTTACATTTTATCCACACCTATGAAAAACGGAGGGTTTGGCGGTAGTAATTGAAATAAAAGAGCTTTAAAGAGCTTAGGTTCGGCTGCCCCTAAAAACAGCACTGCATGGGTACAACCTAAAGCTGGCCATACACTATAAGATAAATTGTTCCAATCGTAAGATTTTTCGAGAGTGGACAAAACCATGTTGAATTGCAGGGGAGGTAAATTGAATTAATTGCAATCAGTATTACAGGTGAGAGATGATGTTTCCAGCACAAGTCTAATAACAGTGTAACAGTAACGCTGGTCAGTGTCT
>JABWIB010002762.1:17041-33273 GCA_016617825.1 Platyplectrum ornatum | reverse complement strand
AAGGGTGCCTCGACTGAAAAAGTTTGGGAACCACTGTTATAGTGTATGGCCAGCTTAAGGTTTTACAAAACCACAGCAATACTACCCATTGCAGCGCTGCTCTGAGGAAGTGTAAACAAAGTCTACAAAGAAGACTTAAATAAAACCATATATATATACAAGATATTAGTTCAGGGAGACTGACAACACTAGAGCACAAGAATGATGTCAGTTTATCTAAAGTCAAGCCATCAAGATCTTAGGTTAAAGAGAACATTTAGGGCTGATCTAGAGTTTGGAGTAACAGTCAAGAAAGGAACCAAACTTGCACCTTAACAAACTGTGTCCTGCAGGGGAAACAAATGTAAAACGCATGAACATAACTAGTTTATAGGTGATATAGTTCACATCCAAATTTTTGCATAAAATTAGATGGCTAGTATGCATGTACATTAAACAAAACTGGACGTTTTTTTCCTGCATGCAGAAACTTGTTTATTTATTTGCATGCCTTATATTGCAACATGATCAGCTCAGTTATCTTTAATTTATCTCATAGTTCCCAACTGTCCCTGAATATCAGGGAGACTCCCCGAAGAGCGGGTGATCCCTCCNACTCCCTTAAGTGTTTGCCAATCTCCCTAATGCTCAAAGTCAGTTCCAAAGTATTGGCAGTATGATGACAAAATTCAGAAATGGTGCTTTATTTGTATAAAGATGAGGAAGTGATTGGATGTCCTATAAAGTCACAATAATTGTTTTCTGTTATTGACATATTCATTATCTAATTATTATAGAAAATAACAGATTTTTTGTTTAGTTTATCAGACTCTTGAAGCTGTATTAAAGTCCACATAGGTAAAAAAAACAGTGTTAGGACTCGATAAACATGTTATATGTGCCACAGTTTTCAGTGTAAGTGTAAGGTCAGTTTTTTACATTGTCCTGTGCATTCTACTTTAGGTCCTTTCGTTGTGTAAGTAATCATTAAATGTGTTGGTTATGCTTTGTCAGCACATAGTGCTCTATATTTACTGTATTGGCTTTCTCCCGTGCCAGAGTTTGTACCCAGCAGTAGTTCTCATTTGTGCACACATTCTGCCCCTCCCTTCTCATTCCTGTTCCAGCCTCAGACCAAATATCACAAGTAGTGCAAACTATTTTGCTACATTTTTGGGAAGGAACGTTTTCTTACATTTTTCTGTGAACGTTAGGATAGATCCATTATTCCCCAGACACAAATGTGCAGACACAGATGTGAAAAGCTCTGCACTTTTACCCAAACTTTCCAGATTCTTATCACTATAATTTATTCTTCCTACTCTCAGAGGACTTCAAAAAATAACTCTTCTTTAACATGAAGCAAAGAGGAAATTAATGTCTATTTCCAGGCCATGATAACTGTTTTCAGGGGTTTTGGTTTTGTAAAGTAATTATTAAGCATGCATTTGTTTTTGGGGGGGTTTCCCCTACATACCTCCATCACCATTGCCAATCACTCCACTTCTGCACATAAGCCATAACATTATAATTTACCATGTAAATAAGCTATTATTCCATCTGTATAAAGTGAATCACCAAATAACTTTCTGATTCCAGTTAAGGTCACACATAGAAAAACATGTTCACAATTTTCTATTTCTGTTATGTGCTTTGAAAGCACAATGAAGTATATATGGAATACCCTTATAGGGTTTACAAAATATAGTTATAAAATAAGTTTTATTATACTATATACATCTTTATATATAGATATATATAATATATTTTATATATATATATATATATATATATTAGCTATCTATCTATATATATATATATATAATGATTATCATTCTAGTACGCGGTGCCCTGTTTATC
Organism: Platyplectrum ornatum; assembly: GCA_016617825.1. Taxonomy (NCBI): domain Eukaryota; kingdom Metazoa; phylum Chordata; class Amphibia; order Anura; family Limnodynastidae; genus Platyplectrum; species Platyplectrum ornatum. Next base: position 31,434 of record JABWIB010002762.1, on the reverse strand, counting down.
GACTCATGTCACACTAGAACGATAATCGCTCCAGTTGGTGCCCAGCCTTATTTTCAACTTTGGATCTGGTTCATGGTCATGATAAGAACTATGTGGGTTATAACAGAAAACTATTTTAATGTGCAACTCAAACACGAGTCATCAGCCTACAAATTCATTCACTTTTTACTACAGGAAGCCGAAGCATTGATAGCTAATGGGCTTAGTTNTATTTAAATAATTGCAAAATCTGAACACGTTGAACTCCAAAATTATGAATTACAGTTTAAACAGCTGTAAATTGTGTTTATAATTGTTTGCTTTATATTTAGATCACTCTGTCCCTCTTAAAAATAATGTTGATATAACCTCTGACCATTCATGCAATCACTAAAATATTTTTCAAGNGTGAGAATTATGTTTGCGTAATGTAGCCTCCATTCATACTGTGTGGTAAGTGAGCAGGGTTACAGTGTGTCTATTTGTCAAAACTGCTTTCAAGACATTGAGCAATGCTTAGATATATTGAATAGTNTCAAAATATATACTATCATTACTGTCATTAAAAGGGTGATGAAATATATTAATAGATAACATATTGGATCCTGTTTTAGGCTAGAATATATATAGTGTTAGGAACCTTGTTATTTATAAAGTTTAGAAAATAAAAAAGAATATAGGACCAGATTCAGACTTTAGACACTAATGGCTTACTCACAACTTACTCACGAGTGTGCAAAACCATGTTGAATTGCAGGGGGTTCATTTGTATTAGTTGAAAACAGAGTTAGAGTTGAGAGATGATGTTTAACTCTAATAACAGTGTACCAGTAACACTGGTCAGTATCTGTGTGCAAAATGCCAAAATAAAGTATTCTCCCTGCATGCAAACACTGACATTCATTTTACCTCCCCCTGCAATTCAACATGGTTCTGCCCACTAGTGAGTAAGTTGTGAGTAAGTCAATAGTATGTAAAGTCTGGATCTGGTCAATTATTGCCAAAAAACTGTTAACCAATTAAAATATTGGACGTTCCATGGTTAGCGTGGGGAAACACAGTGAAAGATGGCATTTATAAGAAAGAAAATAAAGACACATACTTTATTTGTATGGGCATGTCCTAAATGAATGGTTAGTCATTCTGGACCAGATTCAGACTTTTTGTCCCCTTGTACTCACAGGTATATCCATCAGAAGATCTCCGCTGTATCCAGACTTCCTTTCTGACATAGGCATTCCACATGGACCTTGCAGTGACTTGAAAGTCTACATTGTGAATGTTCCCAGTAGCAATCTTGATTTGTACATGCATGCGCAGTTGCAGAATGTGGCTATTTATTATTATATTGGCCATTTTGCTTCTTTTGTCTGGTCCTCTGTCTTACCATACAAGTCCCATTGAATGTACACAGCTGCTTTTCCAGGTAACACGTAGGTGGACACAAATTCTAATGTTAATTTAAAGAAGAATCTAAAGTCTGTAGTTGGTTACAGAATTGTGGGACACAGGTTAAAATAATGAAAAAGTCAGCTACATACTCCATAGCACCACTTCCCCAANAAGCACCAACCCCTAGCTTTACATCACTCTCATAAACACCATCAGCTGCTAGAAAGATATCCTAGAACATAAGCAACACTGTTTTATTCTGAATGTGAGTTGAAAGGCTTTAAGAATACAAGGAANACAGATTATGAGATCAAAATTTCCACATGTAACTTTAAGCCAAGTGTTCATGACAGGATATTTACCACATTGCAATAAGCTTAAACAACAAGGTGAATTAGACAGTCCTAGCATCCCTATCATTTTACACTAAGGGTCACGTAATCGCCTGCGCTGTAATACGACTGGCTAATTTTAGCAAAGCCTAAGTAAATGAAAGGCATATAAACATACATTAGGACTCAGGTAATATCTGTCAGTACAGTAACAGCTGCCTTTAAATATCCAAATACATATTTTTTTTTTACTTGGGTNGAAAGCACAGCAGTCATTATGTGATATTGTATTTTAAGTATTTTCATAATCCAGCATAAATTGGCCCACCCAAAGATTATGTCGTTATTATAAGGACGTGTTTATATAGTCTTTGGGTGAAAGATTGCAGAAGTCGAACCACTAGTTTTGAAAGCTGAGCCAGGCCAGGAAAAATCAGGATACAATTTGGCACTTATGGAGACTAAATGATTTCCTTTTTAGCTGCTGATTTCTACTGGGAAATGTATCCTTGGACAGAAAATTGCATCCGGAAAAATGTTTATGTAGTGTTTTTTCAAGTGACTGATTATTCCTCTAACCTTTAACACGCACTGCCAGTGATTCTGCTTTTATTAACACTTTCCCCACCACTGACAGGCTATGAGGAAAACTCTGCTGGAGAACTGGAATGTATTAGAATAGAATAGATAGAATGAAATGTGCTAATGTCTGCACAACTGCTAGCTGGACTANGTACTAAGCTGAACACTTTTCATGATGTTTAAAGGGAAATGTGATACTAATTATCTTTTATGTTTTGGAGGGGGGTTTCTTTAAGTACCATTACAATAGTATAATTTGTCTTTTTTTTTCTAAGCAATCTATATGTACATATGTACATCTTCTTTCTGATTAGATATGGGGTGTGCAATAACATTTTTTAGACACTTTGCACACAAATATATGCTTAAATGTATGTACAACATGCCATGGTTTTAAATAATTAATTTCTATTGAATTATTTACATGGATTTATTTTAAAACCCATATGGTTGTNTTTTTATGAGTTGTCACTCTAAAAGTTTTGACATCTGTGAGTTTTTTCCTCCTATGGCTACAATAAACCAATAAAATCTCTAGAGATTATAACAGCAGCAAAACACACACAATAACTTTATATTTTTTTTATATAATACATATATATATATATATATATATATATATATATATATATATATATATATATATTTATGTGTTTTGTGTATGTGTATATAAAATATATATATATATATATATATATATATATATATATATATACATATATATATATATATATATATACACACCACACACCTATGGGGGGATAATTGAGCACAAATTATAAGGAATAAAGATGATTATTTCGTATATAGTATAGGTCGCATTATTTCAATAATAAAAAGTAAAGAAACAGGTGGGCACAGTAGCCTCTTGCCCATGCTACTCCCTAGAAGTGGCTTTTATCATGCTTGCCACATGTATAATGCCTGTCCTCCCACTTTGCACCTTCTTCATTTATTCTGGAGGTGTAACTATGGGGAGCTGTATGTGATTCATGTCCTGGGCAGCAGTGGGCACACAGGCTCCTAGGGGGCACCATTGATGCAGCCTGGAAATGCCTTCCTGTATTTGCCCACACCATTGTCCAAAGAGCAAGAGTTGCAGTCTGTCATCTATTTCCAACACTTCCTGGTCTGAAATGGATGTAAGGGGTTGCTTTTTTTGTTATTTATCTTTTAATCTACAATTAATATTTTATGTAGCATTATTTATATATAAACTGCTGCTCATATTTTATTATTTTTTAATCTTTTTTTGGACGGAGGATGTCTTTTTTTTTTCACTTTTGATTTCAATGTCATTCTTGTCATATTATCAAGTATTCTCCCTGTATGCAAACACTAACATTGATTTTACCTACCCGGTAATTCAAAATGGTTTTCCCCATGAGAGTGTAAGTCATGAGAGTGTAAATCAGAATCTGGCCCATTGTGTCCACACAATACTTTATGCAATACAATTTTATGCAATTTTATGTAATGACACAATAAATACAATCGCCAAATATGAGCTGTACCATTGAAAGAAACTTACAGAATGGAATAACTGGTTTCAGTTTTTTTTTTTTTTATAGTGTGGGGTTAATTTGTAAAATATATATGGTTTAATAATATATACTATATAAAATAATATATACTATACTATACTTACTATACTTTCTATATATACTATACTTTACTATATGAAATAATATGTATGATAGTAGTAACTGGATGATTATTATTATTAGGTTATTTTCCCTATGTCAAACCGCAAATTACTTCCGAGCACTAAAACAAAGAAAATACTTTTGTTTTTGTTTTACAATATCTTGAACTCCCATATGTATTTGAACTTGACAACCTTTAGTGTTAAGGAGAAACAGCACATGAAAAAGGATTCTAACTAAACCTCCTCTTTAAATAAACATATTAGGAAGTCAATGACCCCCCTACACATACACACACACACACATTTCCAGATGCCTGCTGTCAATCACAAGAACTAAAGGTAAACTGAGCACTCTAGAAAAGGATGTTCTAAAATAAATGAGGGTTTGATGATTTCTAACATCAAGTTGGTAAAAAATAAAAATTGTAAGAAGGAAGGGGAGGATTCACAAGATTTTGTTTTCTGAGTCGAAAAATAAATTCATATGTCCAGTGTTTAGCACTTCAGGAAAGGCAAAGACGCCAAGCACAATTAAAGCACTGGATCACATTAAACAGATTTAGTCTCTAAAACTCAAAGCAGTATTTTTTTTCTTTAAATTGATGCTTTAAATCTAAAACTGGCCGAGATGTTTAAAAAAGGCATTAAACTTTGTTTTTGATTTATTTCAACTTTCTAAATGATTTGACAGCTGTGCAGATCCCTAGTTCCTTTGGCGCTCTGAATGTGTGGAACCCAGCAGAGTTACTGACGGAAACTGTTGACCTTTCTTGTGTAGTTTCTGCACTGTCTCGTTAAACATCTGGAACACAGCATGTTCTCAAAGCCTTTTCACAACATGATTTTGCATTTACATCACTGCAAACAAAGGAGATAGATTCATAGACGGACAGAAAGACACAGCTAAGCAGTATATAATGCTTGTATATAGGAAAGTATAGGACTGAANTATTTCAGAGAAATGAAAATGTGAATTTCTTAACTGGTGCTCTTACTAAACTCGATCAATTGAATCAACTGAAAGTATGATAATCAGATATTATTACTGCGTGTACAGAGCCCAAGGTCAACTGGAGAGCATTTGGTACAGTCTGCACTATAGCATGTGATTATCTCAGAACATTTAAGGCAGTTTGCATAGAAATTTGGTAACTATTAGGAGACTTCCTATGTCAGTTCCGGATATCAGTTGAAAGGGGATGGTGCCACGTTAAACTTCTCTGCAGTTTTCCAATGGGGAAGGGGGGGGGGGGAGCAGGCTAGTTTGGCAGCTTGTTTGACTAAAGAGCAAATCACGCAAAGCATTGCTAGACAGGAAACACTTCTGAGAGTGAGTGTTTTGATAGAGGATCAGGAGATAGGGTAAAAAAAACTGTGAACTTTATGTGCAACCAAGGCCAAAGTGAGTTGGTCTGGCCACCTGAGGGCTTACAGAGACGAAAGGAAATGAAAGGATAATTTAAGTGAGAGAGGAATCAGACATTTTCTGGGTTTTTTTTTCCCTTTGGAAGATAACGTAGATGTCACATTCTTTAAGAGATATGTTGGATTCTTTTGGAAAACAACAGCATGAATCTGCATGTTTAAAACATTATTTCTGTTACAGAAAAGTAATGGCTACAGAAACAGCATTAAGAGTGTAGTTTTGCCTGCTGAAAGAGGGAAATCGTCCTTATATATTTTTTTTAACAATTGTGTTTTTTAATCTTTACAACATTGACTCTGATTGGATAGGCAGGGCGCTTGTCCCTGTGATTGACAGGTGATCTTCCCTGCTCCTCTGCCAGCTATAATGTTATTGGCATTCTAATATATAATACAAGCATAAGACACCCAGGCCTAAATTTATTAAGCAGGGGGATTGAAAAGTGGGCATGTGGTTGAAACTGATTGGTTGCTATGGGCAACATTCCCACTTTTCATTCTCCCTGCAGTCTCCCTGCTTAGTAAATTTAGGCACCANTGTTTTTATGTCAGATGCCNTAAAGTATATTTTTTCACACCCATCTCCCTGCTTTGAGGGGGCAGGGGACTGGTGTTATTTGGTGGCACAATAAAAAAAAAATCATTCTGATGATATTGCATTATTGGATTATTACCATGTCAACACCGACACCNGTGCTGTAAGTTGTAATTAACTAAGTTGTAATTAACTTAATTAACGCAGGCTCCACGCAGCAAGCCTACNTCTTAATACCCCCAGACTACACCATGCAACGCTTCTGCCATCTTTTATATACATTTACGATTGAAACTTGTGCTGTTATTCTTAAATTTCGTCACAGGCTCTGTTGCCACATAACGCATACAAAGTGTCTTGCTTTCTGGCTTTAGAAGATCTCTAAGTCCTTCTTTCAGCTGACAAATCTTCGGGGATGTCTCAGTTGATAAGTTGTTGGTTATTTTTTTATATATATTATGCCAGGGTTGCCGACTTTTAGTTTCTCCCAGGATGTATTAAATAAAGGTTAATAATAATTTTAAAAGCTTAATAATCAAAGGTACTATTCACACCGACGTTAGGGGACTGGGTGCAACAGCAGGAATCCTATCATGTGAAATTGTTTGATCGTAGAGATTTTTTCTTTTTCGCAAAGATCATCTCTAAGCTGTCAGCTGGGTTTCTTTAGTTTCTTCTTTATAACTTTTCAGCAGCTGACACTTGAGGGCTGCCCTCTCCTGGCAGTGGAGGGGGGTGCAGCTGTCAGAGAACAGCATTAAGCTGTCAGCTGCCATGGGACCTGCCATGGGACCTTCTATGGAAAGATTATTCAACATAGACAGATGTTGAAGAAAATTAGGAANTTGCTGTTGTGTAATTTTCATCTGTTTTCATTACATTACATTACATGAATGAGTAATTGATTAAGCAATTAACAATTGTTATATTATTATTATTATTATACCATAGGTAAATAAAATACATAAAATCTAAAGGATATAATGTATTAAAAANGCAATATGTACATATGTTGGTAAACTTTTAAATTAAGTCATTTCTAAGTGTAAGCATCAACAATCCGAACAAATATTTATTAATCCTAACATTAATCTGTCTTTTTACTCCCAATGGACTTACTGCTTGTCAAACATATTTTCAGTGAATGAAGGAAGAAACTGTTCTTAAAGTCTTCTCCACATTTAAGTTCTTAGCAGTAGCTAATGGGCTGAAACATTTTCAAAATTGACTTATGTCCACAAACACATGCTAATGTGCAGTTTAAATGTTTTTGGGGAATAGTTTTCAAACCATTTAAGGCAGATGTGACCCAGACTGAGTGTCCAAAAGTTGCCTTTGACAATATATATTATCCACAAGTCCACAACGCAGTAATCACTCTTATTTATTTGGACAATTAATATAATAATCAGCACACGTTAAACCATCACAGCTGCTTTAAACCATGGAAATAACCTGCTTTAGTCCCAGGTTTGGTTGGTTGTATTGAAATTAAAAAATGTGAAACAAAAAAGCATAATCAAGCACTTATATCATGAATAGCAGAACACAGGATAATCCCAGAACCACCTGTTTGGGAACTGTTACAGAACACTGCATCATGGAATGATATAAAAATTTATAATTAAAAACAATGCTGTTGGTGATCGATCTTGGTGCACTAAAAACCTCCAAAGACCATATTTGTAAATANCAATGTAGAACCAACGTGTTTCACNCAGCATAATATAGGTAAGATGGCTGTGGTGAGCTGTGGATTAATAGTTAAAAAATATAATGGAGGAGGATGCACAATTAATTCAAGAGTGCTAATAAGATGNTATGAATAGTGTCTATGATGCTTGCTCAAACTCATTATAAATAAGTGATGCACCATAATAACCCATGGAAACCAATGTGTTTTCTAAACTCTGGATCAGGATTATTGAACCATATGAAAAATAGAGCAATGCTCTTAATCTGATTTTGGAGGAGATGTATATTGGTCAGTGATACTCTCCATTAACTCCAATATTGTTTCTTTTTGTCCCAGTGTTTCCTGTTGGGGTAAGAAGTGTTCCTATCTTTTAGAAGTTTTACAAGGTATTTTCCANAATAATGTTTGAGAACTTAAAATCAATATTTGTAAAGTGTTGTAAATCNGTGTTAACTACATGTTGCATTTGATAACTTATTCATATTATTAAAACGCCTATTTCCAAATNATTTTCAAGATATATTTATTATTGACTTCAGACAAAACTTTATACAGTCTCTTTTACATGTGACTCATGTTTTCTTACAATTATGATGATGTCCCAGACAATGAGATATCAATGAAATAGAATTATTTTAACAGCCATAATCTGTGTCCAAATGCCTATTAAATAATTTCTATTACTTAAAATAACAGTAACCCTATGGGGTAGTAATGGTTCGCTGACTTATTACATTCTACGTGGCCATTCTTCCTCTAGGCCAATAAGCCTCCAGGTTTTTCCAAGCCTTTAGTGGTCTGAACTTTGCTGTTACCCTGTCCTTAGGAGTGCTGATTAGTGACTTGCGGTATGGATGCTGATTTATCGCAGTCGAGAGTTGCCTCATGGGGTTTGAGCAGAAACAGTCAAGCTTGAGTCCTGATTAAAAAGAGTTGTAATGAAGACAAATGATTCACTGGGAGTCAACAGCAAACCCAGTGCCCTGACATTTCCCACTGCTCCTCTGAGCTTTTTGAAGAGGAGTTGATGGTGGGCAAGGAACATATTCCCTTGCTTTTGTTTATTTCTCATGGCACTGCTGAAATGTTTCTTTTCNTCCTGGGTGTTCTAGATCTCACTTGTTAACTGCTTTTAATGCCGTGTGCAATTAACCCTTGACAGATAGTTAGCACACTCGCTTTATGAGGGTACCCGAGACATAAAAGAAATTTTAATGTTTTGACCTGTCAAGCACTTAAGCATCTTAGTGGGATTATAGTGCCAACATAAGACATACAATTAGCGTTGCTGATTTTACGTCTTGCAGTATTTAATTGACATTCGATTTGGTCAGCCTTGTAATTTTATATATATAGTTTTTAAAGTAAGCACACTTCAAAAGGGGTAATGAAAAGAGTATATTGTTGCTGAGCTTGTTCTTGTCCATCCCATGTTTTGTAGCGCTGTACTAGTGATTGAACTTGTACCGTTAATTTGCCATTGTTGAGTGACACAGTATATACCCGCTTGAGGTGATTTCTTACACAATTAATAAAGACTTATATGTTTATTTATTTTCTTATATCTTTCTCCTGAACTGTGCTGGAGGTCCCAAAACTTTACTTAAAAGTTTAAACGGTTCACTGTTTATTCATATCCATCACATTTAATTGCTCCTCTGTTCTTTTTGTCCACTGATTTCAGTGTGACATTTCACTTCACCTCTTATACTTTTTTGTAATCATACTTTTTCTAATGCCCTTTAGATTCTTCATCAACAAGATATACAGTTTCCCTTTCCACTCAGCAAAANTTTTATATGCCGTATGCCCTCATCATTTCCTGCCTTGATTGCTGCAACCCTCTTTTAGTAGAGTTTCCTGCTCCAAAGCTTTGAAGTGTAATCAAATCGGTGAGGCAGAATATATGTCTACCCAATTTTGTGNGGGCATAAAATGAAAATCTGTTTAATGACTTGTTATCCAATTTTTAGCAGGTCCAACTGTAGACCTTGTAAATTTAGATAACTACATTATTACAGAGTTCATGGGATTTCATAAANGTTATATCCGGTAAGGTATTTTTAATGATTCATTTACATGCGTAAAAAAATATTAGAATGAGTTTATCCGCTGTGTGAATCCAAGCACCACAAGACACACTTTGGTTATCTCAGCAGACAAACAAATTCGAAAACTGGCCACACATGAGACGATTTTTATTTCAATTCCACAATAATTGGATTGGGTTAAAAATAGTGTATGGACAAAATAATTTTAAAGAATAGCGAAAATCTGATTGATTGAATCTGAATTCCAGATCAATATCATTCCTAGCATTTATCTTTCACCTAGAGCAGCAGCCGTCTAGCACCAGAGAGGTGAGTATATGAGAGAGGCACCCCCGTCCATTCAGCTGGATAGGACACCTGCCATTCAAAAATAAATTTCCTCTCCCCTGTTCTGAAGCCTCTACCGGAGCTTGGGGGAGTACCAGGCATCTGTGAAGAAATGGCAACTGCCACACACGGTGTTGGGCAGTAAGAACAATGCCCACCTGTGGACCTCAGGCCCTCAGACCACCATCATGGAGTCTGTTTCTCACCGTTTGAGTAGACACATGCACATTTGTGGCCTGCTGTAGGTCATTTTCCAGAGCTCTGACTGTGTCTTTCTGTTCCTCCTTGCACAAAGGTGGAGGTAGCGGTCCAATCTATAATGTGGGCTCGAAACTGCTATAGAATATATACAAACATATATGTATGTGTGTGTATGTATGTATGTATGTGTATATGTGTATATATATATATATATATATATATGCATGCTATGGTGCCCAGCCTTTTGTAGTTACGCCCCTGCATTCATCCATACGATAGAAGTTTGGTGATATGCTATTATATCATTCATTATGGCTCCACTGAACAGTAAAAGCAGGGACATGGGACGGTTCGATGTCCTTTCTTGACAGCATTCTTTTTTTTAATACTCTAGTAAAGGATTTTTAAATAACTGCTGTGTGCAATACTAAAGGGAGTGTTGTACCCTCCGCACTTACACAAACATAGCCCTTCCAAACCCAGGACTTTGTTTTAATTNTTCTCCACCTGCACCATGTTAGCGACCACAGGTAAGGAAAAGGATTGTTTTTAGGAATTATTCAGCAGTACCTTTCCCCACCTCTGTAATGAATCTTGCACACAGCGCAGTGCGCTCGCTTTGCACGCATACACTCCATATGCCTAAGTAGCCCAACATCCGGTCCAACATGTTTGGAGAGTTTGTATCCTCATGTTTCCTAAGCAGTGGAACACCAAAGCATTTTCCCACTGGGTAATCTGTTTAGTAAATTGCCTAATTTTGCAATATAATGATCATTATATGCTTCATTTACCCTTTTACATAGCTACTTATATTTCCTATTTTAGGNTGCTGCGTACAGCTAATCCGATACCTATTGCTTAATTACGTTATGACTCTTCGCTTACATTACAATATTGATTTTTTTTGTATGCTATTTTGAATTCAATTGCCTAATTTCATATTTAGACGCTTTGTTTGTGTTATCTTATGTTACTTGTTGCAGATTACAATTTGTAATAGCTTGTTTGCCTCAAACTCAGTATAATATTTTTTTGCCAATCTCCTTGGTGCCTAGAGTCTTTGCATATCGTTAGTTAAGCTAGACGCTTGTGTGCCAATCCCCTGTTATGGGAAAAACATGTTGTAACATTGTGATTGTACAATGTGATGCAGAGCTTCATAGCACCCAGCACTTCATTATAAGGGAAGGGATTTACAGCTGCCATGTGTGCATGTTGCCTGTAACTCGCACACACAAAGCTGACAGCTTTTTCAGGGTGTGAATGTTCTAGTCTAAAAACCAGGGCAATATTAGCGAACATTTACTATGATTCCTGTAATGTCACAAACCATTATTGTTAAGCACACATTTGTTTGCTTTGATGTTGGCATGACTTCCCAATGTAGCATTTCATTGTGTTTTATCTCTGCATGTGTGGAAGGAAATGTGTCTTTTACTCAGCACAGCCATTTTGTAACTGCCAAATATATGTCAACAAAATTGTACTATGTGGGGTAAATTGCCCCTGTTATTTAAGCAGAAAAGAATGCTTTGATGTTCACATATTTAGATTTTTTTGAAATGCTGGGCTCATACCCTCAGATGTGCCTAATCTCACACATTCTTGTCCCCCAAGTTACTAACCCTCACTGATAAAGCTGAGGGTGGTTTTTACAGTATCGCAGTAATATTGGACCAGATCCAGAGTTGCACATAAAAGAGGAAAGTTACACCTGGGCAAAACCATAATGAATTGCAGGGGAGTTACATTTCATCAAACAGTATTAGAGCAGAAAGGAGATGTATTCGAGCCAAAGTCTAAATAATAGTGAAAGTATTACTAGTGTGCAATAAGCTAAAGCAAAGTATCGTCAGTGCATCATGGTTTTACCCAGATGTCATTTTCCTCTCTTCTTTCAGCCTTGTGTATCATTGCTGCTATAACTAGCACCTATTATATCACATTTGTACTCAATGTAGAATTTTTTGGTACTATGCAATAATTGGTTCTATCAGCCAACTATCAAGAATCGGCCCAATTATTGGATAATGTATAGCATAGACCATGTTGTTTGAACACCTGCAAAATAGTCCATAAACATAATCCCATCTGTCAGATTTCCTAAATAATCCTACCACTGCCGGACCTGTTATTTAAGGGTCTGTGCAGAGGAGTGGAATCATAGCCCTGAAAATGCATTGTGTTGAACTATATGAAATCGCAAGCAACAAGAATTTTATGACTATCCACACCATCAATGGCAAGCAATGAAAAATGATGTCTGTGTAACATATACAATTATGTAAATGGGGATCAAACGCAAGAGGCATTTAAAAAATTCTTATATTAGTGATGAATGTATTGCCATAGATAACCATAGTAGTAAATAATTAGAAAGAGACAATCTGCTGCCAGTAATTCCCCCCCCCCCCACTCCAATCCCTCCAAACCTTGGGTCACAGGCAATAAGGTGCCCTGTGGACAATCAGGGGCAGTGGGGTTTGGATTTGGGAGCGATTACCGTGGTGGGGGACCCTTGATGCCTTAATGTGTGGGTGCCCCTGAGCTTGGGGCCCTAGATGATTACCTATGAGATCTATGCCTAGTGCCATCTGTGTGGTTGGCCATATGAAGTCTTAAGTGCTGGCCTATTATTACTCTCTTCCCCTTAAAGACACCTTTGGAGGTAGTTATCCCTCTGAAAACATGATTAATGGATAAAGTCGCAATGCATTGACCAAGACATTGGTTAATGGTTGTCAAATTACTACTTCCACTTCTCTTACTCATTCTGCATGCAGATATGTACAATAATCTTCTATGGAAAAAATGAAAAGTACATATTTAAAGTTATACAACTTTTCATATTTTTGCCTCAGTATATACTATTATATACTATTTTCATAGTAAAATCATTAATGCTAGATCTTCAAATCTTGCAATTTTGTCTCCAACACAAAAGCTTCATTGTCACTTTAAATAAAGCAAACATTTTATCAGCATGTTGTTAGTATACAATATAGCAGACTGCTATGGGTCTGCATATGCTTAATGTCTGAAGCTCTTTACTCTCCGTACCATGCACTAGTAAACAAAGCCATTAGTCCATAGGTACAGTAATGGACCAGTGTTTGAAAGATGTGTGATCTGGGAGGCTGGGATGCATTAGGTTGCTTTGATCTTTTTGTCTTTGTGCAGTTTAGTCCAGAGTTGTTATTGTTAGGGTTTGTTACTGACAATGACAGTGATTATTTTTATAGCCATTTGCACCCTAACAGAGAGGGCATAAAAATAATTGTAGAAAGTGTTGTGAATACAATAGAGACGGGTGACTACAGAGAGAATTGATTCAATACATCCTGAGCTTTGATATGTATACTTTTTTCATAGAGACCTTATTATATTTTTCTTTTACAAAAAAGGAAGCAGATTCAGGATATTAAGATGGAGATCAGACAAGCAAGCTGTAACAGTGTTAGATGTATCTATAGCTTTACAGCTTTGATTTTTTTTTGCATTGTTTGAAATACTTTCTCACCATATATATCAGCATACAGGACTTCCCATATAGATTGGGAAAAAGTTGTCTATTTTGTGTTTTGGAAGTTCCATATTTAGCTTGTGGNTTAGCTTTTTGAGTAGTGCTACAGTGAACTAGCATTCATAATGCTGACAGCGCCTACAGATGCTGGTGTCAGAAGGGAAGGTTAGGGTGAGGCATCTGGAAGGGGAACGTTAGGGTTAGTCAGTGGGGAATGGAGGGTTAACGTAAGGCAGTGGGGAGGAGTGAGTTGGGGTTAGGCTGCAGTGATTGTATCGTTATAGATAGACTGCGGGGAGGGTTGGGTTTAACTGCAGGGTATGGAGGTGTAGGGTAGTGGATGGGGAGGGTTAGTGGAAGAATGTCCATGACAGATGTGCACTAGCAGATCCCATAACATATAGAACAATTACCTGCCCCTATAACCCACCTAAATTGCACTAGGTGGGCAGGGGAGTATATTTACCACTGCTATACTACTGCCTTTTTTTTGCATTAGAGAGGGGATTGATTGGGGAGTTCATTCCCATCTCCTGTACTGGTCTCCTTAGTACCTAAGTGTAACTATTATAGGTGCATGTGGTGGAACCGCAATGGAGCCCATAGGATATGGGGGATGGTCCTACCCCTTCCTGTACTCACAGAATCCTAAGCAACTTGCCAGAGACTGTCAGTTTTAATAAATCTGTCTATCCATCT
>JABWIB010002762.1:3877-15929 GCA_016617825.1 Platyplectrum ornatum | reverse complement strand
ATATGGAAGTGGACTGGAACAAACCCAAAAAAGCNGACTCATACACCGATCCAGAGGCCAGTAAAGGTGGCATGATGTTTCTCAGATCTGAGCACAATGAACCAGATCCAGATTTTGACTTGCTCACGTGTGGGCAAAACCAAGTTGAATTGCAGGGAAGGTAAAATGAATTTGAATTCATGAAATTTAATTCCCTTGCAGTTCAACATGGTTTTGCCCCCTAGTAAGTCATTATATAGTCAATAGTACGTAAAGTCTGGATCTGTACCAATATGATCTGCAGTGGTTTGCATTGTGAGGGCTGTGCNGTGATAGAGTTTAATGTACAGGCACAATCAATGTACAGTAATAGTGTGACCAATCCAGAGCTTAACACAAGTGTAGAAAAGCACTGTTAATGTAAAAACATTTGCACCAGTCACATGTCATGTATAAATCCAGAAGGTGATATTTCAGATCCTTGCATTAAGACTTGTACACTTTATAAAGTGTCAGAAAGTGTCAGAAATCACTGTGGAAGTATTGTGTATGTAATCATTTCTATGTACAGTAAGAAAAGCTAATGTTTTTTATAATGCTTTTATTNAAAGTTAAAAATTATGTTGATATTATTTTATGAGATTTACATTCCAACAGAAGAACTGNAATTAATCATTAACCACTGTTATGGCGTTTTACGTGCACCTCTTCATCAGAGTAGGAAGTAGGAAAACAGAAGAAACAAGTTTAGAGTTAGACAAACATTNTGTAAGAGAGTAGTGAAGTCAAGGTTGCGAAATAATAGAAGGGAAGATTACAAATGGGACAGTCAGTGAACANTTGTTTACAAAAATGGCAGATTTTTGACCTAACTAACCTATCTGAGTGCATTAAGAACACANAACACAAGTTCTCTGGATAGTGAGGGTAAACCCAGATCTTATTTTACGAATTAAAATCCTCCTCCCCCCACCACCATCATGCATACCTTCCTATAATAAATATAATAAATTAAGGATGATCCTATGGTGCGCATGTANACTTTAAGATAAACTTTTCAGAAACTCTTGATCCAGACATAAGTGAAGAATAAAAACAAATGAAAGAAACACATTAGATGGACTTAGTTGGGCAAGATTCCTGTTAAGGCCTATGGCTACTCAGTATGTCCTTATGAGTATTTCATTTATAGTAACTGTTGGTGAATATTAAATAGACTTATGCAATACACTCCAATCCAACATACTGTAAGACAGAAAGGTTTGCTACTCTATATGTGTTCCTATAATATACTTAAATCATACATGTAGCTTTTTATTTTGTTTTATTTTANAGGCACACTTCTGAACTTTTGGGTGTTAGCAGAATTAGTTTGAGGCAGATATCTTCACACTAGTCAGAATGTGTCACTGTCAGACGCCCACTAATTATGATGAGATTTATGGCTGCATTAGGTAAATGTCACTTCATTACAGTGGCCTGGAATAAGAGCAGGGTTTGCTCTGAGTTAGAACCACGGGCTCATTTTAGAGTGTATTCAAGCAAACCNTGAGCCTCAATTTTCCACAGGCGTGTTAACATGCTAGTTAGAACATATGATCTGAGGTTCAGTAGATTTTCTGTACCGTAGTAAATAAATTGTTTTAGAATTTGATTTAAGCACTTTTTCTCTTCGAGACTTTGTAGTTCAGATAGAGAGCTAAATACAGCAGGCTAAAACTTTAAATGAGGGTTTAATTGGGACTTTTCTTGGCACACTGTGTTATCCACTATGCCACTCATAGTAGTTTTCCTCAGTCATTCACTATACATTTATGATAATGTTTTTTATTTGCATTATATTTTATTTGTTTATACATACATATTTTTTATTTGCATTATATTTTATTTATTTATNCATACATATTTTTATGTATTGTACCAAATATACAGCAATATATTTAATCTGTAAACAACGCAAAACAGTCCAAAATCAGCATTTTTCTTAAATGCATTTCCCATATATAATTATTTTTGTACCACCATATGTAACAAAGGAACATAGACCTCTTTCTCCTGGTTTGATCCCCATGGCTATTGGCCCATCCCTTCACTTCCTTGTAGCTTTTACCCTTCTAGTGGCCCCCTTCTCTGTATACTTTACCTGACATTATACCCTCCACTTACCTGTTGATCTCCCCCTCACTCACACACACACACACACACACAACTGACCTCCCCTCCTCTTTTCCCCTCCCATTCCACATTTTCCCCTCTTCCCCCTTTTATTCTCTCCTCTGCTCTGCTTCCCCCGCTGTTCATATTACCTTGTTGCAATGTTTTATAGTGTCCTCTGTACTTATTGTGACACTGTATCACCCGCCTGTGGCGTCTCTTTGTGTATGGGACAATTTGTTTTNTCTAAATATAAAAAGTTAAAGACACATAGACTATTTGAATTACCTACTGTTATCAGTTATTTCTAGAGATATTTCAGTTCTTGTTCCTTTGTTAGACTACTCTATCTATACAAAAACATTTTCATTGGNGTATAATAAAATGGTATTTCATTTTGAAGTAGCATCAGAGATGTTTTGTAAATATGTTCTGAAATATTTCTTGTTTTATACTTCCCTGGAAAAACAATGTAGAGTGAATGCCAATGGCAGATATATTTAAAAGACATTTGAAATATGACAATTATGATACTNACAGAGAAGATGATTTTAGCATTGTTAGGAACAGGGACAATGAAAACATTAGAAGTGTTAGGTATATGAATTCTAAGCTTGCAGATAATGATGAAATGTAGGATCCAAAGAAAAACATGCAGATGGGTCTGAATTACCTCCCTCACAGGGCATTAGGGCATCAGCCTGGTATGGTAAGTGGAGGAACTGTATTTTAGCTTAAGACAAGCTAAACACTATTGTGTCCCAGAATACCATAGTTCTGTAATGAGCTAATATTTCTTGTGTAAGAAACCTGCGTATAGGTTTATCATTTTCCCCTGCTATAAATGACTAAATAACCAAATAACTAGACATCCTAAGTATGATATTATATTTTTCCCCCCATGTAAAGCCACTCTGTATAATTATGCTTGATGGGTATAAATATCACGTTGCAGCATCTGGATTCTGCATAATTTAGGTGAGNTCTGTATTTCGTTATAAACAGGCCTGAAGATCAAATAACACCTTTTTCCTATTGACTGTTAAAAACCCATCCATCTTAGAAACTCTAACCAATAATAAAAGTTAGAACTGTAGGAAGTTACTGCTTTTTCCCAGTAAGACTGTCAGAAATATATTTNTGGTTAAAAAAAAACCTAGTTTGCCTAGTTTGCATACTTTTTGTGCTTACAATTGGTCATATAACNTTATAAAACTTGCCTGCATTGTGCCCGTACTCTGCGTACTGTACTTGCACAGGTGTCCAGAGATAACATTGTATGCACCTTTGGATCCAAAACTGGTCCACTCTGAACTATGGTATACACAATACATACAATCTGTGCTCACCTCTGGATTGAAGTCACTGTCGTTAATATTTTCTTTGCCAAAAAAAATGCCCCCCTGCCATTACCTGATTTATTTTGAGCTTGAACACACAGTTTGGAATATGACTCAGGTAATGTTTTTTGTCTGTTGTTTACAAGTGTATATTAAGTGTGTATATTATATATCCTATATATTATATCACCTAATCATAGAATGTGCTTCCTTTTGAATCTGTAATAAAAAAAATACTACATCAATCTACCTGTAAGTATAATGTATGAGATTCTAATTCCATATCTTTACTTTTTAGAAGGCCTCCTGATAATGTAAAGTAGAAATATGTAAATTGCTCTTGGTCAAGGAGAGTGCTGTTTAAACATTGATATTATTAATAATGTGTGCTTTTAGTATCAGTTTACTGTACATATTAAGCCATATAACTTTGTTCACCGGTATGCATCTGTATTGTAACANGCTGCAATTAGGTATGATAAGCGCTAAAGAGTCTGTGGCATTCCAGGGTCACTACAAATGACTGCACTAATGTACTACTGCCGGCTTCAAGGCCTTGA
This sequence comes from Platyplectrum ornatum, assembly GCA_016617825.1. Lineage (NCBI taxonomy): Eukaryota > Metazoa > Chordata > Amphibia > Anura > Limnodynastidae > Platyplectrum > Platyplectrum ornatum. The sequence goes on along the minus strand of JABWIB010002762.1, from coordinate 11,896 downwards.
AAGGGCCATTTTTGAGATTGGATACTTAATCAGAAATGAGTATCTCAATTAAGTGTATGCTAAAATCAGGAAAGGGTTCTTGTTTCTTTCATATAAGGACTGTTCCAGATGACTGCGACCCTGCTTGCTGGAAGACGTATTTTGCTGCAATTATTCACTGTCTACAGCATTATTTGCAAAACAATAAATACAGAACACAGAATAATACATTTTTTTGAAACTAAGAGTAATGAAACTTGTAAGCCGCTAGATAGAATAAATAGCCAGGGTGTGGAGCTTTACGTCATTATATTTACATTAAGATCACTAGAATTCATAACACACTACAGATTTCAAAATGAGGGTGTGAGAATTCAGAAAGTTTGATTATAGACCATAAAACGCATCAGACATGTAGCGTATAGTTAGATGGTGAGAACAAAACATACTATACTATGCCATTCTAAGCATTGAATACAATAGATAAAGGAGAAGTGACAATACTACCCATCACAACCACATAAAAGTATAACCACATNAATTNAAAAAATGCATTATTTTTCTTTAGACAGTTAACATTGTTAACATTATTTTGTTTTTTTGCAATGAAGTTACTATAATTTAGCATGAAATTTAAATGTCCATATTTACTTCAATAGTATATTGCTAGAGGATAAGTACAGTAGTTATTATCTGCTAATAAATGTATGATAATAAATTTGATTGGGATATATTTGGACTGTGGAAAACACCCAAAACCTGGGTTTGGAAACTAGCCCCAGTGCATGCACTCTTTATCCTATGNGCACTGCGTAAATTGCGTAACCTGTGCAAATTATGTAGTTGTCACCCAGGGTGTGTGTGTGCGTATGCGAGGTATACACAAGTGGCAGAGGAGGAATGTAAACTGTACAGTAAGGTTTTACTTCAGCCCTTATGTACATTCTCGACCCCAGCACCTTGTTTATCTCTCTTACACTGACCATTGCAAACATAGGATAGAAAACATGAAAACTCTCTGTCATGAATGTGTTAATAAAATGGCACCTGAAAGACACTAGATTAGATACCAAATGTTTCATTTAAAATTTCATAATTTTGATTTAATAATTTTTGGATCTCAACTTTTGAACGGATCCAAATTATTGCAGCACTTTGAGTCTGATGGCTTTTCACACCTTTCCGTGTGAAGAACCTAGCTTCTTCTTCTTAGCATCCCATTCAAGCTCACAGAAATTTGGCTGGTTACCCAACCGGACTTTACTTTAAGTTCTCCACATACAACTCTATTTGGAAGAGTGTTGTACAGAACAAGATCCATACAACAAGCCCCTAACCCGCCCATACTGGGAAATTTATATGACACTTTTAGCCACTTTGCCAAACCCCACATGCACACAGGTAAGCCACACCCAATGAACGGAAAGCTGTACAACCAGCACTATGATGGATAAGCCTTGGCTCTGAGCAGACACAGCGCCGTCCTCCTGCTGCATGTTTACGCTATTGTATATGGATACGCCTGGATCCGGTCCTGGGGAGGAGGACCTTGGTTTGACTTAAATTCCTCAAATTAAGTTCTCATTTTTTTTTTTACCATAAGCCATTCTCCCATGGGCAGTTNTTATGTTCTGGGCAGAGAGCTAGAGGGGAGCGGACACTAGTCTTTGGGAAGGTGGGAAGCTGGGGTGCAGATCCTAACCACTCTGGTGATCTCCAGAGTCTCTAATGGTGAGGATGGGTTTGCAGTGGCAAGGCAGTGGTGACAGGTCGTGGTCCCCTACTAAACCACCAGGAGACAACCAAAAGCCCCAATGTAAAACAGTGGGCACAGACGGACNAGACTAACAAACAAGGAACAAAGGGCCCTATCAAAACACACTGGGCACAGACNCACTGGACGGACAAACAAGGAACACAAATGGAGAGCAAAGAAGAAGAACTAGGTAGGAGACCAAAAGAGAGAGAGCGAGCGAGCGAGAGGGAGACAAAAGAAGCAGAGCAAGGCAGAGCAGAATGGAAAATCAGGGGGAGAGATGTGGCAGGACTAAAGACCAGATGAATAATAGTTGGAGACCAGAGATGATGTAATGGAACTGGAGACCAGAGGTAGAGTGATGGAACTGGAGACCAGAGGTAGAATGATGGAGCTGGAGAACAGAGAGAGATAATAGTACTGGAGACCAGAGGGTCTACTGGCAGTAGGCAGGAGACACAGGCTACTAACGTTACCAGCGGCGAGGACAGCAAAGATGCTATAACGCGTGTGGAGATGCTACAGCGAGTTAAAGAAGTCAGGCCCACCCAATAGCAACCTACGAGCANGGCGAGCCTCCTGGTCAGGTGACCAGAAGATGCAGAGAGGATCACGTCCTGCTACTAATCGACCAGCAGGACACGATGTAGGGAGAGACCGGAAGGAGACCTTGCCACCTCCTGTAACTATGTAACAGACAGGACGCAGCGGGGAGACGAGGTGACTGCCAAAGCCTCTTCCCGCTATGATGTTTAACAGCAGTTACATTTCTTTTTATTAAACTCCCTTGTTCTCAGCCATCTTGCATGACGTTTTGTTACATTATTTTGTGTATTGTAGCAGAAGTCAGACCACTCATCCATATAGTGTACCCTACCTAAATTGAAAAGCAAGGTGGTGTGAGTATGTTAATATGTTAGGGATGAATCGTACCTGTGCATGCATCGACTATGCACATGCCCCCTCTCCCCAGTATGTAAATTGGCTACATTGCGCAATTTACATAGTGATTGCAAAATAGAGTGCACATGTTTTCTGTGGTCTGGATCCAGTCCAATAACAGGTTGTCTTATTGATAGCAGTACTGTGAAAAGTCCTTCAGGGAAATTTTTCACTTAAAACATTACCATATCCATTTATTATTGTAGATAATTAACTTTCTGCAAAGCATGTTTAGACTGTTAAGAAACATTCAACCTTAAACAATTTTTGTAAATGAATATAATAGAAGATTGGTCCTTTCAATTTTGTAGTGCTGATTACATAACATACTTATATATTAAGGAACAAAAAACCTTTGNATCCTATGTCAGACAGATTCCATTGCAGCTGTGAATTTATGTTTGCTTGTAATTATTACATTTTATTAATTAACCACAAACCATACACTTTGTTCTATCATCTTAGACAAACAGCTGTCAAGCAACGTGGCTTCAAGCTGAGTGAGGTATCCGACTCCTGTGACGAATAACCAAACTCTGGCATTGTTGTAAAGCAGCCCGGCTTCCTTGTGTTGTTCCTCTTAGTCACAAACACTCCAAGGATGTAGCCAGTAATTGGAAACAGATGCAGTGAATGCTTTGTAACCAGACTGTTATTTTAGCCTACGCTCATACGTTTTTTAATACCACTTTGACCTGACTTTGAAACATTCTCAAAATACTTTACTTTAATACCCATTCCTTTTCTCTTACAATAAAGGACTAGATTGATAGTAGCATGAGGAGGGCTGGGGGTATTTTATAGGTATATTTATTTGTTAGAATAATGACATGCTAAACTAAGACAATGGTTGGTCATACTGTAAATAAGAAAAACTTAAGTAACTACAGAAGGGACATGTTTACTTATGCAAAGCAGAGCAATTCTGCACCTTCAGGGTGCAGCAGACACAACACACTGTGATGGACTGATCTGTCAACCAATACAAATTATATTGCAATACCCAGTAGTCTAAGTGGGGTTATGGAACACTGAATTGCTTGGAGATGGGTCATGGCCTATGCCATTACCTCACTTATAACAGTCATACTGCACACCACCAAACCTATTATAGTAAAACACTATACAAAGGTGCACATTGTATATTAAAGCTTTATAATATACAGTGATACAATGCACGATAGCAATAACACATGACTGCAATAACCCCAGCACACTTATTACAGGGTTGCTGACTTTAACAGAATTTCCGGGAGACTCACAAATTTTNGGCATTTCCCNGGCATATGATGTTTACTGTTAATGGGCGTCCTACCCATCCATAGTACACATGTTGTTTACATTGGAGAGCTTTGAATGTCATATTACATGCATTCATAAAATACGCCCCCCCCCCCTTTATATATATTACACACCTCATCAAACTTCTCACACTACAAAGTATTCCCAATAGTCATACCTCTCTCTCCACATAATATTTTTACACCATGCAGTCACACTTATATCCCCACATGATATATTATACGCTTCTAGTACCACCACACACACATTAAACTCTCTGTCACATCACTCTACCCACATTTGATATTATATACAAATACAATCCAAGTGAACGCATACAATACACACTGAACATTCACTACTTCTTATACCCCGTTCACACTATGTCAAAAATCGGTTATTTATGCAAATCGAAGCCCCGNCCCCTGATTAATTTACTAAATAGTTNTTTATAATGATCAGGGCTGGAGGCAGTGGTTTACNTTATATCTCAGGGGTATAGCCACATACTCAGTCCTGCTTTGATTGGCCAATAAATAATAAAGTCAGTGCTTTCCCCAGCGCTGTGGCTTTTTCTTAGTGCAAGAAAGNAGAATGAGAGCTAAAATATGAAACATAAAGAACTGTATTCTTTGTATTTTTGCTCTTTATTTTCCTTCTTTTTACCTCAGCTGTATGTTATAATTAATATTTAATTGATATCGTTTTGCAACCCAAGCCACAATCCTCTTTATTATGTCAATGTCTTAGGGTAAGCTTTGCTCCGTGACTATAAAAGCTTAGAGTCATTTGTACACATCCAGTTGCACCTGATCTTAGTTGTCAGAATATACTTAATCCTTTGTAGTCTTCTTACATTCGGTATCAGGCATNATTGTGTAAAATATGCTCTTCAGGTATTTTAAGTGCAGTACTAACTTTCCTCATAGGATAAGTATTCGCTCACAGTCAGTCAAAATATTACAGCGCTGTCTATTGCAGATGGTCAGGGTTATTACAGACGTTCCCTTGGTTTCTATATTTCCCATAGTAGNCAGAAAGCACATAGCATGCAGTACTAATTCATGGCCCTTTTACAGGGACTTCTAATCAAAGCTATTTAAAAACNATTTCTGGTTTCCATGTGAATGCTAATGAACAGCCAACTTTCATACTCCATCAGCTCATGTAATCATGTCACAATGTCTGAAGTGTTCATATAAAAATAGAGGCGTAATCAGGCTCATACTGACAAGCTGCTCCAAACCAGATTGGCTTTGGGGTTTTTGGGGACTTTTGCTTGAACAGATACGAGAAAATACAGTGTGAAAGAATTNGTTGCTTTTCTCTGTATGTTTACTTATCAGACATGTTTCATTTGGATGGTAACAACTGTTAAAGCGAGATAACAACTTCAGTACAGCTGTCAAATGATTACTATTACCAAAACCATCCCTAGGGTAATATGTGACTTTGGCTTTACTCATAAGCGCTAATTGAATTTTTTCTTACTTCTGCCTAGGAAATGGCAGTATTTTCCAAGGCTTCCTCTCTCCGATGACTGAAATTTTCCTTGCAAAATGATTTCCACCAGTCCTGAATCCTTCTTGTTTTCTCCCGTCTTCACCTTTGTTGATGGTTCTGCAAGCCATCACCAGCTATAGGAACTGACAGTTCACATCCTGGGGCAGCAGCAGAGCTTGGCCTGCAGTAAGGAGCAGCCCGACCAAATTTATGCTCACAAGAGCTTTTAATTCACAAAAAGCATTTGCTCTAGTTCCTGCTTCCCGCTGTAGGGGCTATTGAGGGGCTAGTCAGAGGGACGCTGCGAGGAGAATAGCAGCACTCTTCACACGCTGCTGACTACATGGTCTTTCGAGATGAAAAACAGACGGAGAGAGACATTTCCAGCTATCTTAGTGATCCAAGCTTGGGTTCAATGAACTGTGCAGCAAAGCTCTGTGCTCGTAGCCAAAAAGAAGTTTCTTGTTTTCTACAAACAGCAATGTGTTTATTGTATTTAGACTTCACATTGAGGCTATCTAAAAAATTTACCTTCATTCCAGTGAAATAGTTTATTTTTGGTTTTTATTCTTAGAAGCTTTCATATTCCCATGGAGTTAAGCTATTTGTCATCTATTACAAGTATAACCTCCAAAGGCATCGAAGAGCACACAGATATGAAGGAATAGAGGACATTGTTTAGCACAAAGATCGCTATGTTGATTATTCCACTTATAGCAACAGTAACAGGGCAATGCCAGCTTCTGAATCATTATCACCTAGCGAAGTTCTGTGATAAAGGTATATTACTTATGTATCTACAAGAGCAAATCCAGATTGTCATGCTTTTTTCTTATGCACAGAGGTCTGAATGTCTGTACTGCAGAGAAAAGTTAATTGCCACGTTGTTTGAGATACATACCCATAAGGTATAAAGCACTGTAGGTCATTTACATTGCACTAAATATGCAGAAAAGAAATGTCACTTTTTAATGCTGATGTCCATAGGACGTCTTGATCTGCACCAGTGTTAGCTTGTCACTTAAATTGTACATATGGAACAGAGATACGGGGGTATATTTACTAAGCGGTGAGATTGCAGTGAGTTTGAAAAGTGGTGATGTTGCCCATAGCAACCAGATTCGAGTTCACATTCTCCAGTGTGTAAAATGAAACTGAGAGCTTGAATCTGATTGGTTGCTATGGGCAACATCCCCACTTTTCAATCTCACTGCAGTGTCACTGCTTAGTAAATATACCCCATAATGTTAAGTCTAGTATATTGGCACCTTATGAGAAAAGTGTATGCCAAAGTTTATCACACTTAATCAGTAGTGAAAAGATTGTTTTCTATACACATTGTGCACATAATACATTTCAAAATCCTGAGATATTCTTTGGTTGTAATGTAACCCAAAACACATATTGTTTTTGACAAAACAATAATTATCTCCAATGAAACTCCTTATGGTAGTATGTTCTGTATGTATTGGCAAACTTATGTTCTTGTATTTGTGTCCTGTACATATGAACTTCTGGTTTGTCAATGGCACCTCTTTTGTTCTGTATAATGTAATAGATTTTCCCCTATTCATTACGTTGCGTTCATGACCATGACTTGCTAGAATTTCCCCCAATGGCTATGTGAGGACAGGGTTAAGATTATGGAGTAATATTTTTGTAACGTCCTTAGCTGAGACAAGTCACAGGTTAAAGAGTTAAGAAAACAACCTAAAAAGGAGGCAAAATGAAGCACAATCTTATCTGTCTTAAATTTTTGGTTCAGGATGAAAGTGTTCAGAAGGGGGAAGAAATCACGAAGGAATCTTTCGAAGGCTTTGAGAGGTTAAACGTAACAGTTGTTTTCTTTGAAGTGNTTGGCCAGGAGGTTAATTGCCAAAACGGCTTGTGGAAAAGGTGGTAACAATTTAACAAGACTGTACAGCGGCACAGGCCCAGATGAATATCAGGTGTTTGCAGATGTGTTTTCCCTAACAGGAAAGGGGGGGGAGACTGAATGAGAAACAGGGGACAAGGCAGCAAAACGTAAAGCCCAGCTAAACAACCAATAATTCTTTATTTGCTTAGCCAATCAACTTGTAATAGGCTGGGAGTTTAATAGCTGCATNTTGATTGGTCACTGGAAAGGACTGCTACTATTTTTTGCAGTACTCTTCCAGACAGCAGATTGCAATTACTGGGGCTTTCATGCAAATTATTGCCCTCTACAATAACTGATTTATGAACGCTGCTAATATTTTTGTCGGCAGTATAAATACCAACTATTTTTTCTACGTCTTTGCTACTTCAACGTATTTGATCTTTTACAATTAGTTATTTACTTCATTCACAAGCCAACCAACAGTAGAAAATGTCTGGGACACCAATAAAATAGCTACTGTGTATTAAACTGAAATGCATGGCTGCAGAGAAGGAAGGCTCCGAAAACAACAGTTATTAATGCCGCTCAAATTAAGATTTTAACGTTCCTAATCTAACGTATACTTTTGAAGCTTTCTAAAGGAAAATATCTATTAATTATTTCATTTAATTTGTGTGTATTAAATAGATGTGTGTGT
>JABWIB010002761.1:34848-50296 GCA_016617825.1 Platyplectrum ornatum | reverse complement strand
GTCACACACACCTCAAGCCCTTCACCCTTATACATGGCCTTTTACCAGCTCTTCATTTTCCACAATCAAGCCACTCCACACACACACACACACACACACACACTTATGGGCATCCAGAGGTGGGGTCACATGCCATTGGTTGTTCCTTCCCTAGATCTACACCTGATCTGAAGTGAAGCTAGGCTCATTTCACATTTCCCTAACTGCTTTTTGGCCCCAACAAGTCTGAGGTTGCCCGTTGATGAAGATAACCCCTGACCTCTTCCAGATCACTACAAGGAACAGACACATCACACATTTATGACCTGCATCCTGGGGAGAGAGCAAATTTTACACACTATGATACTTATTGCCAGCTCACATTCTTCTATATTCTGCTTAAGACTACTTAATTCTACTTAAAGTCCACCAGGGATTAAAACTACAATGTCCATGTGGGAAATGAGGTACATGCAGACAGTTGCAAGGTATGACGTCTCATTTTAGCACAGGAAGTATCTATTCTAAATTCAGCGTCTTCTGTACAATAAAGTCCTTCCTTTGATGACAGACAGCACATCATCATATATGCAGGAAGTCTGCTATGTGGCTTGGGTGAAAATGATATTAGCAGTCTGGAAGACCGTCTTACCCTTAACTAATGTACAGTGTTTCTGACAATGTGGGTGAGCTCAGTACATAATGGGCCATATTCAGCTCTTCCACTGCTTTTCTCTCTCTCTGAGCGAGCGCGTTGTGGCTGTAATGATCGCTCAGCAAGCATGGTAACACCCTTTGCAAAGCGTATATTGGTCTGGCCTGGTGTTTTGTCATGTTTTAATGGGTTTTTTAGTGTTTTGGCTTCTGCGCTCGATTTGGAGCATATGGTGGCCATGTTTGTTTGCTGTTTCATCCATCAATGTTGTTAATGTTTAGCAGCCATGCGATTAATGCAACATGAATATGCAATAGTGTGCTTCCTTCCTCATTCCATGCCATCACCCACGCTGATTACACTCAGTCACTACACTAGTCTGCTTGGGTGTTGTCCCAAGCAACCATGTGCTCTAGTGAGACTGAGGACTCTTTGAGTTATGCATACTGGACGTCACTCAGTACTAGTATGTCATGGACCGCCTTGCTTCCACTCAGTCGCAATACTACTAGCCTTGTGTGTTGTCCCTAGCAAGCATGTGCATTACTGCGACTAAGGACTCTTAGTGTGATGCATACTGGACGCCACTCAGTACTACTATGTCATGCCCCACGCTGGTTACACCCAGTCGCTACACTAGTCTGCTTGGGTGTTGTCCCAAGCAATGATGATTAGTGTTGCAATACAACAATCGCATCACTATAGCGATTTGTGTTATGATGGAGAGAAGGAGATGCATCAGAGCTCTTAATTCTCCTTCCATTAGCTGTGTGTGCTGGTCCACCATATGGACCAGCTTCCACAGCATTGCAAGGCAAAGCATGCAGAGAGGGTTGCAGCCTATCTGCGTGCACAGTGTGAAACTAACATTCATACTGTTACATACTGGTAATACTGTTACAATCTCTACATTGACATACACTGTGACCACTACTACTACCAATATTATTACTACTACCATTATTATTACTACCAATATTATAACTACCTATATTATTACTACTACCAATATTATTACTACCTATATTATTACTACCTATATTATTACTACTACCAATATTACTACTACCATTATTATTACTACCTATATTATTACTACTACCAATATTATTACTACTAACATTATTATTACTACCTATCTTATTACTACTACCTATATTATTACTACTACCTATATTATCATTACCACTACCAGTATTATTATTATTATTACTACCTATACTATTACTACTATCTATATTATTACTACCTATATTATTACTACTACCTATATTATTACTACTACCAATATTATTATTACTGCTACCAGTATTATTATTATTATACTACTTTCAATATTATTACTACTACCATTATTATTTCTACTACTATTACTACTACCAATATTATTGCTACCAATATTATTACAATATTATGATTAACACTACTACTACCAATATTATTAATACTAATATATATACCTTAAGAAAAAAAGTAAAAATGACTAAGGACCGCACTAGGGCCCTGCAAATTCTTGAATGGTTATTTTTGCAGTTCTTTGTGATTTTATATAAATAAACTGTCCACACATTGTGAAGCAATGAGATTAAAGCACCTCACTGTTTATGGCGGGGCGGGAAGGGGGGGGCATGAGGAGGTGGGGCGTGAGGAGGTGGGGGGGCGCCGCAACATACCCGTGCTCCAGGCGCCATGGCACCTAGCTACACAGGGCCAAGATGAAGAGGAGGCGGAAACACCCTCAGTCCCACCCCGTGCCAGATGTTAGTCTGTAGCTTGGTGTCATACTCTGGCATAGAATTATATGTAGGAAATGATCCATGTACATTCATGGCATGCGTGTGATTGTGTGTTTATTCCATAACCTAATACACTTGTCTTGTGTTCTTGTTTCCTTAGGGCAACAACAAGTGCACAGTCGAAGGAAATATTTTTTGTTTCAGGGTTCTCTCTAATACATATTACAAAGAGCTTATGACAAGACCTTGTTGTACTCCAACTGATAGATAGATAAATCATATCCAAGGTAGATGAATAAAAAAAAACTACATTAATAGTTTAATAAACAAAGCATATAAATGTAGAAATAGATTTATCTATATAGACATGCTTTATTTTAATATGACAGAAGTATTATTAGTTAATGTTGGGAAAAAGTTTGTTACTGCATATGAATGAACAGGAAGGACATTGACCTGCAGAGCACAGTACAATACACCCTACCCTGGCTTAATGTTGCTGTAAAGACTGACAGGAAACACTCCTTACATAGAACAGAAATGAAATATTAACCAGTTCAATAAACACTGCATTTAGTTCCAATTACATGCAGAGTGTATAAACATATATAAATTAGAGATCTTCTAAAAATAACCTCATAACTCTGATGCATATTATCAATGCACTTTGCCCTTGGAAGTGTATAGTATCTGGACAATTCCACATTATCTATGATAATGTCAAGGAGGGACACAGTTTACTTAATATATAATAACATTGGACCATCTCAGGACGAATAACGAACACCCACTCAACTCTCACGCATAGGCACTTACCAACAGGAAATCTACATTATATCTGTTGTTTTACTTGTATGTCTTATGTATACTTGATAAACCACCCATTGAGATTATAAGAAATACCAGTTTTATTCACTTGTACATTGTGATTTTATTTCCCGATTGATGCATCCACATTGCTTTATTGCTGCTTATAAAACAATTGTGATTTTTTTTCTTTATAAGATGTTGACTTTCTATAACCCAATAAGGATATAGCCCAACCTACTATACTATCAACCTACTATATCTTTAAGAAGCAACTTGCTTACCACGTTATGAAATTTAAACTGGATTATGGCACATACAGTATGTCATGATACCACTACTTTCTTGGAATGCTTGGAAGTTGTACATTTATAATACAGGTCACATCAGGATATTACATCATGTCATATGTCCTTTTACTCTGTGGGATTACCAAACAGGAGGTGATTTCACTACCTCCACAGAGGACCAGGGAGGTATCACAATGTAGTGGCAGTGTTTACTACAGCTGATCTGAACACTGATCAGGGCGGTCTGGACCTTCAGATCATATTTTTCTAATGGTGATTCCGGACAGTTTTCTTCATTAATACCGTGACATTTTTCATGGGTCTTCAGTGTAAAAGTTAAGGTTGGGTCAGATGGGAGGATAACATGCGTGCAAAAGGAATGAATTCCCCTCTACACATGGAGATTAGGATCTTACATCGATATAATAGCATGTAGGAGCTCAACTCACATACAGCTCTGGATCCAGTCCTGAATGTCTTAGTGTAGTGGCTACATAATTATCCAGATTCAACATGAACTAGAAAAAAACTCAAATGTTCATAGGACATACATTTTACCCAATGGATAAACTTATTAACAATACTTTTTGTAGTTTAACTTATGTAAATGTATCAAGTCTATCATGCCTTTTATAAATGTGACTGTAAGCTGGCACTTTGGATTGAGGTATTACAAACACAGCACAATGGAAGTATCTCTCAAAGACCCTTAATCAAGGTTTTACCAAAGCCACAGAACTGTCTTGAAAACCTTTAAAAAAAACACTTTCCATGCGGTTTTAAAATATATAAATTATAAACCTAAGACATGTATAGGATCGGCATACCCAGTGTTTCTATTACATAACTCCATCTTCCCATCTTTGTTTCATCTTGTGGTTTTACCACCCATACAATGCATCAACATTCCATTTGCTATCAACAACATTCACTTTTGTCTTCTATGTCTTCTGTGTTTGATGCCACTGAAGATAGAAAAGTTTGGATTGGCTACTTACTATAGGGGGCTTGCCACAATCCTGAGGTCTACCTCTAAAGCCAAACCTGAAGTCAAATCTTTTTCTTTTCTTTTCTTTTCGCAGTGATCGGCCATTTGAAAATGCGCCATTTTCACCATTTTGTGTCATCAGACATTTTGTGTCACCAAATTGCTTTTAAACCTATCTATCTCCTTATCTCTGACAAGCCACCAAGTTTGAAAGATGGCATATAAACCGTCTCTTACAGTACTGAAAGAAAATTGCCCACATACACTGTAAATAAAAGGGTATTACAAAATATTGTGTGTTGCAAGAATCAGAACATACAAATTACATACATATGAATCAGGGGTATAGCAAGGGTTAACAGGTCTAGGCTGATGACTGTACAAGATAACATAGGTTAGACACAACTGTACAACATAACAAATAAGTAAGATATAAAATGTAGATCATGTTAGACTAGTAAGCAGAAGAAACAGGTAAAGGGCAAAACAGAATTAATGAATAAATGTAATGAAAATAATATTAATAATAATAATAATAATAAAATAACATAAAATAATACAGAGAATCCATAGCAAGGTATGCACACAGAAGGTTCTGGCTGGTGGACAGGTGTCTCAGAGAGACAAGGCAAATGAGTCAAGCAGGAGTTGCGATAAATATTAACTAATAGACCAAAATAACCAGCTTTCTGCTCAGCTATGGAGGGCTGGAATATGTATCACTGAACAGGTGTTAGCAATCAAAAATTTCCCTCTGTTAATGTATCAGCAACATTGCATACCAGGAGTCTTGCCTGACTCCACCTAAACCTCACCCTCAGGGTGACTGACAGAATTTGTATGTCCCGGGCCCCCCACATGATGTCGTGATGTCACAACATCCGTACTGGCGACTGATAGGCCAGCCTGAACAATTTAGACGCGAATAACCACATCTAAGTGAGTTTAGGCAACCCTGCTGCAACAGTGGGAACACAGATGGAAAGCTTCCACATGGGAGTTTATATATGTACCCCAAATGGCAGCAGTTATCAAAGGTGAGTTTATTGTGAATAAATACTCATTGCATTTCCAGAGTGCTTAACACCACTGACATATTCCTTTGGATATAGTAACATTTTATATATATGTTACAGTTAATGTGCAGAAACCAGTTAATGTGCACATTAACTGGGGCGAGCAGTTAAAGTGAGGAAATTGCTTTCATCTTGCTTGCGTTTCTCACATTAACTAGGTAATGTGCACATTACCTACCAGGCCCTAGTTAAAGTGTGAAAAAAACGTAAAAAGAATAAAAAAAAAGGACGCTTTCGATTACCTGCAGGACACTGTAGGTTAACTGCGCTTCACTTATACGGGAGCAGGATACTGTAGGTTAACTGTGCTTCACTTCACTTATAAAGGAGCAGGATACTGTTATACCCCTTTTCCACAAAAAACATGGGTTTATGCACATAGACATAGGGTTTTTACTGGGAATATACCCGGGTCGCTGCAGTGGAAAAAGGGGTTTCCCTTTAAAACATAGTAAGTTACAATACTCTACTGCATTCAGTGGAATTGGTGTCAACCCTGGACAAAAAAAAAAAAAACCCCAGGTTCACATTGCAGTGGAAAAGGGGTTTTATTTTATTTTTTTTCACCTGGGTAAAAAAAACCAGGGTCCGGACCTTTTGGTGGAAAACAGGTATTAGTTAACTGCACTTATACGGGAGCGGTGGGAGGAGGGTACTGCGTGAAGCACGTTAACTGCGATACACTTATACGAGAGCGGCGGGAGAAAATAGTGGATCATTCTATAGGGGTGTCATGTGCCGAGATTTGGTTTATTAACTGGCAAGGTTTTAACATATAGGTCCCAAATGTCAGACAGCACAATCCCGCATCATGCAAATGATTTGTAATGCATGCTCTTGCTGTTTTTCCTCACTTTACCTAGATAATGTGCACATTAACTGATTCTGCACATTAACTGTAACATAAATATTTTTACCACACATTCAGAGGCCATTTACTGCTTCCTATAAGTCAAGTGGGTTTCCCCACCTGACCCGTAGAAAGCCCTGGTCACTGTAGATCTGAAGTCTTCAACTCCCTGCAATGAGCACACAGACCATTGTGGAACCCTGCAGGACTGGTACATATTAGTATATCTTGTGGTCGCATGTTCGCAGCAATGAGGTGTGAGTCTTACTACCATAAATATAGATATAGATAAATATAGATCGCACTCGAATTGCATCATCAAGCTCCCACCCAAATGTTTTTATGACACTATCCTGAATATGCCATTTCTTTGCATACAGGTAGTATAACTTTGCATACAAGTAGTGTCTCTCTGGAAAATCCCGGGTTTGTTGATCCGAGATTTCAACCTGGAAATAAAGCATAGTGAATGGGCAGACCCAGGATTTTCTGGGGATTAAACAGGCAGAAAAAAAACGTTCTAAAAATTATACTTACCCTAACAAATTCCTAGGTCTCTGCGGCAATGAGAATGGGCTCTGAAGACGTCAGGGTGGGATATCATTAAACCTTGTTCCCAGACTTAAGTTCTATTGACCTTGTGAGCGTAAAGTTAAGAGTGGACAAAACCATGTTGAATAGCAGGGCAAGTAAATGTAATTAGTTGCAAACAGTATTACAGGTGACATGTTGTTTCCAAGCACAAGTCTAATAACAGTGTAACAATAACACTGGTTATGATCTGTGTGCAACATGCAACACTAAAGTATTCTCCCTGCATGCAAACACTAACATTCATTTTAGCTTCCCTGCATTTCAGCATGGTTTTACCCATTCAGTTGTCAGTTCAATAGTATGTAAGTCTGTATCTGGTCCACATATAACATTTGAATTGTTTTACATATAAAGTAAAAAGTGATTGTTCAGTTACCTTGTCGGTTTTTCAGTTGCACCACTTCTTGAGTACTTCTGTTAATTTCACAGTGGTGTAACACTTTTGCAGAAAATAATTACAACATTCTGTAAACACCCATGATAAAAATGACTTATGATGAAAACAGTATAGATATGACATGAAAGAAAAGACATTACAGCCAACAGTTCACTAATGTTCCACTAAATTTGAATCTCATGATATATCCTTGAACCTAGTTAGACACAGGTCAACCACATCAGAAGTGGACTACCTCCAGTGCAACGTTGCATGGCAAAAAGAGCCCATAGGATAACCATGCTGCAATGCCAAGGCTGGATTTTCCACAGGGCACCTGAAAACCAGCCCCTAAAAGTACAATTTTAAAAAAGATCTGCAGCACAGTTCACAGCTCTGTGACTGTCTCAAATCTTACCTATGCTACATAAGTGTGCCATCTACATCATATTATATGTCATTCTAGAGAAAAAAAGAAATACTTTATACTATCCCAATGGTAATGAAAATAAAATAACAATCATAAATGCAGCGCCATCATACAGTGTTTTGGCAAGTGCATCTCTGACTACATTGCATGGGCTGTCAGACCCAACAATGCAGGCAATCTATATTGAGTGGTGTCTGGAGCCTGTGGGCAAGTGCGACCATTGCGACTCCTGTAGCTATGCCATTGCCGATTATTATCATTACGGAAGGGACTATAGTGTGCAGGTTGTGGGCTGGGTCTGATTATTGGACCACACACATTTAGCCCCATTTTGACCACTTACCTGCTTCAGAGTTCGTGTTCTCCCTGTCTAGTTTACCGGGCTTCTCTTTTTCATGCTGAATTGTCCGTGGCTACAGCTGCACTGATCACACTGTGAATCCAAACAGTGCAGAGATACACAGGAGGCTCTTGCAGCCAATCAAAAATGGGACCTCCTTTAGCGGAAAAGCCATGGGCCTAAATTACCTAAGCGGTGATTTTGCTGGGAATTTGAAAAGTGGGGATTTTTTCCATGGCAACAGATTAAAGCTCTCAGCTTCATTTTACATACTGGAGAATGTGAGCTCAAATCTGATTGGTTGCCATGGGTAAAATCCCCACTTAGTGAATTTAGGCCACAGTGTGGTGGGGGGCTTATCATATATTTGTAAATATGTGTGGCAAATGTTGCTGCATTTTATTTTACTGATAGATTAGCTGGTTAACTGCTGGGGAATTTTTCTTGTTTTTTTTTCTATCCAGACTTACCCCTGTCTTTTATACATCTGCATTAATTAACAAATTGATCTGAGCAACCACCAATCTCTATATAAGTCTCTTCCAATCTCTGTAGGCCCTCGTCTCCCTCCTCCACACTGATTATTGCTCCAGTGAGTGGTCACTGTGAGTGCCCAGCTTTAGAAAGATGAGTATTAAACAAATGTTATAGACACAGTGGGAAGTCTAAAGTGCTAAACAAAAAACAACCACAAACTAGTTAAAAACGCAAATTAAAAAATGCTGCTTAATATCCTAATAAAACAGATCATATTTTATGATTTTAAAGATAGAATTAACAATGTGTGTTTATAAAAACATCACAGTAATTGTATACTTTGGGCCAGATTCACATTTACACTCTAATGTTTTATACTCTCATGGGCAAAACCAGGTTGAATTGCAGGGGAGGTAAACTGAATTAATTGCAATCAGTATTACAGTTGAGAAACGACGTTTCCTAGCACAAGTCTAATAACAGTGTAACAGTAACGCTGTTGCAAAAATAAAGTATTCTCCCTACATGCAAACACTAATATTTAATTAACCCCCCCCCTGCAATTCAACATGGTTTTGTATATGAGAGTATATTGCTGGCCATACCGGCGATGAATCTCACTGGTGCACATGCGATGGTGATGACTCCGGGTGCAATTTAGCTGAATCTTGCCTGCAGCAACGGGGTCGGGGCCGCACATCGCATCATCGCATCAGATATTGCACAGGTGTATGGCCAGCATAAGTCATGAGTGTAAGTGGTGAGAGTGTAAATCTGAATCTGGCCCTTAGAGAGAATGCTGGTATTAAACTTCCCCTAACTCATGGCAGCCATTTATTGGTGTATAGATCAGTAGAAATCAGACTATGGTGGATGAACTCAGCATTTTAGGAATAATCTATATGACAGCGCCACGGCTCATACTGCAGTTATAAAAGGACCTTTTCTTTTTACTTTTTTCAGAGTTGCAAAAATAAAGAACATATTCTAATAAATGTGGATTCTATTATGGGTTTGGGAATGGGACACTTATTGTATATAGTATTGTATAGTGTGCCGTTACTAATTCATAATATACACCAACTATTAAAGCAAAAACATGTAAAAATACTGTAGCAATTTTACTAACCATAGTTACAAGGAAGAGTGTGGGAGAGACATGAGTTTCATATGCATAACCAATAAACCAGTAAAATAAGGTTTGCCTGGACAAAGTTTTCTCTAAGTATTCCCTCTATAATGGACTAAAGTACAGGGTTTTATACACAGTGAAAGGCACTATAAAACTGTAACATATAGGATAATAGGATAATAAAGCAAAGCTGCTTCTTCACACAGATAACAGCACAGGAAACTTAAATGAATTGAAGTTTCCCCCTCTGACCACTGGCTCAGTCTTCATATTGATTATGATCCCCAGTTAAAACCACCTGTCCATAGCCAAAATTTTGAATATATGTCTATCTACCATGATGGAATAAATTCAATGTGCTGTCCGTAATTAAAAGGACAGAATGATTTCAAATAGAGTTGTAATATGTGATAAGAATGTGACAGTTTGCATTGTGATTGGATGTGAAGCACAAAGTATGTATTATGAAAAATATATATTTTTTATTCTTGATTGTATTGAGACAATTCACATTAATTTATGTGTAAGTGCACCCTCTTAGATAGTATAACCAGTGCTCGAAGTGGGCCAGTATACAACGCTATGGCATACCGAAACTTTTTCTCCTGAGAAGCCCCTTGTATAAACCCTGTCCCATGCAGGCTGGAGAGGAACGTTTATCACATAATTGTGGTTCTGGAGGGGACGGTGCTTAAACAAGGGACGGGGCTTAGCACCATACAGCCGCTTAAAAATGAACACTTTGTCACTGAGTATAATCATGCCCCTCTGCATCATTACTTTCATTATTTTGGATGGTTGTTTTCCACAATTGTAAACAGCAGGAACACATCTGTAACATATAGTAATTAGTAATAGAACACCAGATAGAGAAATAGGCAGTATACCCATCAGAACCAATTTCTGGACCCATTGACATAACCCTGGGAATGGCCTTGCATGACTGAATTTCTCCATTCATAGTGCAGCCTGTCACACTGGCAAACACATGATGTGACAGGTGCTGCAGTTTCTTAACAGATATTGTAAGGTCCTGACTGAGCCTGTCACTTGCTCAGAAGCACTTTACATGATCTAATAGATTAGCTGTCTATGAGTCAGTTGGATAGGCTCACCAGCACCCCCCTCCCTTCTTTACTATAGTATTTTGACAGTTGCAAAGCACAACAGCCCCCCTCCCCCCACCAATTAAAAATGTTTTGATGCCCCTGAGGGGAGATCTATTGGGGACACTAATCTTTCCACACTGCCCTTACCTAAAAGCAGGCGTTGTGAAAATCTAGATATTATGGAAGAGCTGAAGCCAGCCCCTTATAATACCATCACCATTCCTACCTCCACATAGTATGCACTCACCACTTCCCAACACTCTGCAATATTTTTTTTTCCCCCAGATCTCCATATCCTATGGATCTAGATTTGTAAAGATCCTGAATATAGTCTGCATACAACAATGCTTTTTAATCAAGCCAGGATACAATCCAGTTTTATAAGTGTATTCATCACATCTTGAACCTCCCCATGATTTGCAAACCCTCCTACATTACTTGGAATTTCAGTGTCTCTTTTTGACACCCACAGTGATGTATTGCTAGTTATAAG
This sequence comes from Platyplectrum ornatum, assembly GCA_016617825.1. Classification (NCBI taxonomy): domain Eukaryota; kingdom Metazoa; phylum Chordata; class Amphibia; order Anura; family Limnodynastidae; genus Platyplectrum; species Platyplectrum ornatum. Next base: position 38,964 of record JABWIB010002761.1, on the reverse strand, counting down.
CACTAGGTGGAGGCTTACTATTGGACTCTCTATTAGTCTTAAAAGATTCTATCATATATTGTACCTTTGAGTCCCATATAGTGACAGGTCTTAGAGGCTTGAAATAGCCTCTAGTAGCAAATCCCACAGGGTACACCAACCATTTTATCTAACCCTAATCACCTTACTCAACTTATTCCTGATATTACTGTTTAAAATAGTTAGAATGTGTATCTTATTTTATGCATGTCCGCTCCTAAATTATGTATTCTCTGTGTTTATTATGTAGGTGTCTACAGCTACCACCTGCAGCAAGTGTTTGACAATGACCGGTGTGCATGTTGTATGTATGTGTGTATGTGGAGCAGATATATGTGTGTTTATGTAGACACTGTTATCCAGAATCCAGGTTCTAGTTTCTTATAAAGTTATTGTTTGTGTCTATAGCCCATACAGTGAACATGTTTAATATGTCTGTCAATGTAATTATCCACTTTCATATGCTGCCATGAATACCTGACTTAATTCAAATGTTAACTGTGTTGATTTAATTGCGAGCGCCAATAAAAATGGATACATTTTATGTACATTACAAGGAGCATCTCTCCAGCAGTTAGTGAGAGAACCCACTCGTAAAGACAATGGGCTCTATTTATTAAAATCAAATAAAAATAATGAAAATCTTATTTAAAAACCAAGCATTGCAGTGGAAACGATAGTACATAAAAATATATACATCTATACAACTCTTTCTGCGCATGCGCTGTGGATGCATTGCACATGTGCAAGAAACCATCTTGCATCAGAGTTTTTTTTAAATACTGTGGATGATTCTGGCAGGCTCACGGTGAGTTGAAGTGAGTCTGCAGCAGCATTGTTCACAGCATTGTGCTGTATATAAAAAGAGCCCAATATCTTATCTTAGACAAAAAAATGTCAAAAAAACAAATAGATATATAATAAATAAGCATTATAATATGCATAACATTGACATAAAATTATAAAAGCATAAAAGACATGTACTACAGGAACCATTTCAACTGAGACTCTGAGGCTAGTCCTGCTGGTTCCAAGGTTTTCACATTAGAAATCCATAGCATTTCAGTCCTTGCTAGAGATTCTACCATGTTGGGTGTTCTCCATTTCTCCCTTACTAGTTTAATGTCTGTCATACCAACTATATGATCTAAAGAACACTCATGGTTTCTGCAAAATGAATGATTTTGAAATTTTTAATGTTTCTCAACTGTTCTAACCATCGGAGCTTTAGAGCTCGACTTGTTCTACTTATATATTGTTTCATGCATAAATATTTTAAAAGATATATAACATTAGCACTGTCAAAGGTTATGAAGACCTCAGTGGGATACATTTTATCTGGTTATATTAAATTAACCACTTTGCTAGGATAATAAACCACTGGAAAAGAAACAATGAATAAACTTTTATATCACTACTGTATGTACCAGTACTGTACTGCCCCAGTGATGCCCCTCAACCACTAAAAGAAACTGAGCCTGGAGAAATTAATAGCAGAAATTGAGCTACAATTAGTCTGTTACTTTTACTGCACACAGTGCTTTCAGTGAGTACCTAATGTGGGTCCTTACCCAAGGTGATCAGACTACATTATAGTCTGGAATATTTAGGGAATTGCTTTGATGTAGCAGTGGAGGGCTTGCTGAACACCACAGCTTGGCTTGACCAATGCTATTTAGTAAGTGCTTGGACCGTCTGCCCCAGCTCCTCCAACCTGTAGGGAGGAAGAAGTGAGGAGAGAGGGAGATGTCAGAGATGTTACCACTAAAGGACTGACACTGTCCAGGGCTGTCCAGGTTACCATGCCTGGGAAGGCTGTAGATGAAAGATTCTGACCATCTCTTACAACCACAATGCCTGTGGTGGCACCAATTGCGCCACAAGTTGATCTCTTCTTACCAAACTGCTTGCCTAGCATCCCAGCATTGTGCAGCTTTGACAGCATTGTCCCTGGTGTCCTTAGACAGAACTCTTGCATACTGTTAGAAAATGCTAATTTCATTAAAGGCATATTGAGATGCAAATTCTTTGTGGGTAGTTAGACTAGGTTCGAGACAATAAACAGCTCTCCTCTTGGAATCAGCCAAGGTTTTGACACCTTAGCCCAAATTTCAGACAAATTTTGGAATTGAAGCTGCAGGGAGTACAAAACAATTAGGTACACAAGGGTGATATCCACAGAACCTGTGGAAACTTATGCCAGTTGTCTGGAGAAGAGGTTACATACATTGAAAGAAATATTTTAAGATTCTTGTTTATAAGCTTCTTTTGACAATTTGTTTGAGGATAGTAGGTAGAACAATATTTCTGAGATATTAATAATTAATAATTTCAGTTAATGCCTGACAGAACTTTGCAATGAACTGTCCCCCGTTAGAAATCTCCTCAGGACATCCATGCCAACAACCAAATGGTAGTAAAGCCATCTAAAGGTGGTAAACCAGTGATAAATTCCAGCATACAGGTTGTCATGCCATTGACAATAGTTATCTTCTGCATTGATACACCACCATTGCCATTCTTAGAACCAGGGCAGTAGTGAACATGGAAATCAAAACATGAAAAGAATAGTAATCATCTTGCCTGGGAAGGAATGACACTTTTTGCCATATTGGGTAGAGGAGATTCTTATGATCTGTGCAGACAAAAATGGAGATATCTATATTCCTCCATTGCAACCTTCATAGCAAGAAATTGGCCATCAGGACCTTTTGGATGAAGGGAGTGGTAATGTCAAGTTGTCTGAGAACTGGTGTGGATACTACTGCTTGCTTTAACCGATGGAAGGCTTGAAAACTTTCTTCATGCCACTTTAATGCAATTATGGTACAATTATGGTAGATTATCCTAACATAAATTTTGGATAAAATTTGTAAATCAAGATTATGAAACATTGTATAGCTCTGACAGTAGTAGGTTAAGGCAAGTTGATATGGCTTTAATCCACTTAGGATGTATTCTGTGCCAGACACAATTTAACCTAGAAAAGGTATGGAGTAGACCTTAGGCATGCACTGCTTCAGTTTAAAGTATACCCAATTGACCAAGGGAAGACCTTTGGAAAAGATTAGGATGTCATCTAAGTAAATGTCTGGGGAGCCACAAAACGCCTATTTTGACTTGACCCTGGAGGATGCCAAAGAGTATGACTTGCTAAAGAGAGAGATCCTCAAGGAAATTGGAGTTACAATGTTTGTTCGCATTCAGCAGGTGCACCGCTGGAAGTACCAGCCAGACAAGCTTCCGTGGTCACAGATGCATGACCTGGTCCATCTCACTACAAAGGGGCTGCAACTGAAGACTCTGACAGGCACTCAGATCGTCGAAAGAGTTGTGATGGACCAATACCCCCGATCTTTGCCAGGATATCTACGCAAGTGGGTAGCCATGCAGACCCTAAAACAGCCGACCAGCTGGTTGAGATGGCTGAGAGGTACGTGGCTGCAGAGGAACTGTTTAGCATGTCTCCCCCTGCCCCAGCTGTGCAAAAGAACCCTGGGTAAGACTGTGCAAAGCGACAGGGGTGCTGGGCGGGGAAAAAACTCTAAGACTGTGTGGGATGAACCTTAAACTGGGTTGGCAGTGGCAGAAAGGTTTATTCCCCATCAGAGACTTGAAAATTATAAATGTTTTCAGTGTGGTGATTGGGGACATATTGCTGCCAATTGTCCTCTTGCAGAGGAACCAATGTATTGTGATGCTACTTATGTGAAACGCAGAATGTCTTTTTGTACTTAGCCAGCGTGCACAGCAGTCCAACCGAAGGATTTCTATGTGAGTAAGGTTACTGTAGGTGGTAACCAGATGGAAGCCTTGTTACTCTTGTTAAAGCTGAGTTGGTAAAGCACAAAAATCATAAGGGTAAAGCAATGGGAGTGACGTGTATACATGGTGACGCACAATGTTATGATACGGATGAAATGACTTTTGATATGCCTTGTGGCTCGGCTGTGGTTTCTGTGGGATTAGTCCCTGGTCTGAGTTATGATGAGACTTTGTCCACTTTTGGAAATTATTGGAAAGCTGCTTTGTGCCAAAAATAAATAACCCAGTTGCCTCTGGAAGTGATAGCAATGCTGTGGTAAGGGGAGTGTCCTC
>JABWIB010002760.1:45950-58260 GCA_016617825.1 Platyplectrum ornatum | reverse complement strand
TTCATTTTGTTTTTATGTAATTGTTTTGCCTGTTCTCTATATATATATTGTCATGTTTTTTTGATTATATGTATTATACTTTTATGATTAAATACCTGTTTTAATTTCAGTTCTTTCTATTTTTATTTTTGACATTACCACATTATCCTTTCAAGCCTATACGGAAAATATTTTCAAACTTCGGACTCCTAAAATAGAAGGTGTTCCTCCTGACCCATATAAATTCTTTTTTGACAGGTTACACTCTAAAGGCTCCCTAACACTATTTTCCTATTGTTTTCATTTCTTGTTTTTTGGGTTTGGTGTACCCTATAATAGTGTAGGTTGTAGCCTTTTGAGTTTTACAGAGTGCGCCTCAGACATATACACTTGTCATTACATAATTGTGCACTGATCAGTAGTATAATGTAAGATAACTACACGTCTGCAATGCTTACTCTCGACATATCGTATACTGGCCTTTGATAGGCCCATTCCATTTTATTACTACATTGTGCCATCATTTAAAACAGAACATTTTGTATTGTATATAGTGTTTTATATATATATATATATATATATATATATATGTTTATTTATTTATATTTATTACCGCACAATATATATTGTTTATAACAAAAATTTCTTTATGGATGCTCTATAGAGTGCATGAACAAATATTTACCAGAGAGCCGGAAAGGGGTTTTGAAGAAGATTTGAAGAACCAGAGTAAGTTTAAGCTCCTTTTGCAGAAAAGATGTAAATAATTCTAGCGCTGAATGCCAATCAAAACTGGAAATCAATGATGACTACAGAATGGATAAACCTTCAGATATGTTATACTCCATAGTCTAGTAAGATTTCAAGAGATTGTCCACCGACTTCTTGTGGTTGTCTGCTGTAACCCTAAGAAGTTCTGGCAAATCCTCTTGGGCCTCCCAAGCAGCTTTTTCAGCAGAACTAATTGAGCATCAGTTCTCTTATTTGAGGGCCTACAAAGAACTCCTTTTTGAGATTTGCCTCATTGATCCGCAGGAATTTACCACTTTCATCCAGTGCTTTGATAAAGTTCATTCAGAACTAGCTTTATATGGATCAGGGATAAATAGACTTTTTCAGGATAGACATGTTCATTTTGGTCATTGATTCCATCCAAAATGTATTGGTTTTTGTGTTCTCTCTCTCTCCTACTCACACAGAAAACAGAACAGTACTTTGTGAGTTGCATGTCCCACAACAGCAAAATGAATTTAAAGTAACCAGAGACATGCCTTATGTGCTCTTTAGATTTTAATTTTTAGCAGGGGTTTCATGCTTCAAGTGTTACTATAGGGTGACATAGGGTCGATTGAACTATACCCCAGTGTTATTCACCTATGTCGTGCTGCGACTACTACAGGACAATTACTACTATTTCCTGGATTGTGAGAGGTGAATGACTAACTAACTATCCACCGGTTAGTGTGATGAGATTGTCCATCACTCCATGAGTGGTGAATGCCATCTCCAAACTGCTTGAATGGCAAGGCAGGGAGAGTATGCATTCAAGTTTGTCATAGCTGCTAGAAAGAATGCTCAGCCTGAGTTTGGGTGCAAGGTGTGCCATAGGGCTCCTTTATTTCTGGTGCCCATGTGCACTGCACACCCTGTACTCATTACAAGACCAAAACTAATGTTACGGTTTACACCACTGTATCACTATACACTTTACTGTAGTATAATCAGAAACCTGGTTAGTACACTGTAACAGCTCAATTCCCTTATTGTTTAGGTCTCTTTTCATCTTTCTAAGATGATCGCCAGCTCACGGCAAGTAATTATTGTTATATGAATTTATATAGCCATTTCACAATATCTTTAATTTTTCACTGTCTATGTTTACTACTAAGAACTATATTTGTTGGCCTGGGGCTAATCTCTGGGTACTCATAGTTTTTCAGATAATTGGATATGCTACATTACATTATGCTTTGTGTTTTCTAATGAAGTTAATAAACATGAGTGACAAGGCTTTGCACCAAAAATAATTGCAGTGCATAAAGAAATAATGTCTTCTTTTACACTGGGATTGTGAAGAGGAACAAGACTGCAAGACTGGAGGCACGCGCCATGACACTCACTTCATTTGAGATGACTATGACTTCTCCATCTAGGAGATTTGAGAAAGAGCAGTGTACATCATTATGTCAGTAGTATAGTGCAGAGCATCTACAGAGAATATGCGATAAGCATGTGTCAAGGCACTAATAAATGTTTCATCTGGTGTATGGTGTCCGACTCTTAACAGGCTGATGATCTAATGAAGAGACTCAACTAATTGTGCTAAAATGCTAATGGATACAGTAAATGAGGTTACACACCAGTCCTTGTATCATTGATTTTCGTGAAGAAATACTTGAATGCAAATAAAAAGTACACAGCTCAGATAAAAGACTAATGTCTAAAGAAAATGAAAAAATAACCCATTAACACAGAAGCTGTATACAATGGATATAATTTGTATTTTACCAATCAAATAGTCAGGGTGCAGGCAGCTGTTCTGTGCATACATTTGCTCTGCCTATACGCTGACTGAAAGGAGGGTGGTGACCTGCCAGTGTCCTTGCATCTACTATAATATACAATAAGGCTGGCTCCATTGGGACAAAGCATTGGAGTAAGGATCATAACTGTAAAAATAATAATAAAAAAAAAAAGTAGCCTAACGTTTGAGCTCAAGTAACAAGATCTCCACCCACTGCATTGTTTTCACATTCTGGGTTCTGAAACCCATGCGCTCATTATGCCACAAGTCTAATTAACAGAATTCATTAAGTTGCATAGAAGAATTTTCCAGTTTTTTATTTATTTAATTTTCTATACTACCATGTATTTGTACAATATGTGAGTATACCATGCTATTCAGTGAAGGCAGAAGGTGGGGCTGCTATTGGGTCAATGTGGTGCAGTTCAGTATACCACTATAACATACAGCAATTAATAAAAAATTATTTTAATGAGTTTTTTAATGCGGTAAAAACAAGTATTAAAAAAATGGTATGAAAATGCTGTGGCAGTAGAAGCTTCAGCTTCTTTACATATGGCTTTGAGAGCATGAAAAATTTTGTCCTATCCAGGGGTGCGTTTCTGCTAAAGCACCCAGTTCTGGATAGACCGGACCCCCAGCCACATATCTACTGTGCAGGCACATGTTTTAAAGGTACTAAAAAAAAAAAAAAACAACTATATATATACACAAGGGAGACTGGTCTTTACTCTAAATGCAAAACAGTGCCGGCCACTTCGTTTCATAACTTCTGATCCTGCTGTAAGGTAGGGCGTTTCTGGGATAAAGTTTTTGAATTCCTCAACAGTGTGCTCTAGGCTTATCTACTAAAAAATACCAGGTCCCTTAATTGTAATAATGTAGTCCTGGAAACAGGCTCTTGGCACCATGCCTGTAAAAACCATCAAATCTTGGCTAGCTGTCACTCTCACCATTACAACAACACACAATTGCTTTTTTTCTCTGATGGCCATACATCAGTCAATAAGTTTATGTAATATATACTATAAGGTGTGTAGCAATCTTAGAAGCTGAGAAAGGAGTCCAGTGTTATGTTGAGAAATAAGATAGATATATTGATAACCTAAGTTAACTAATACGAGAGGTGTATTATTACAGGTGTTTGATATTACTGTGTGGTACCTGCACCAGTACTGATACTTTGCTTCCTTATGAATTTGAAGGTCTGGGTTATGACCCTTCACTTCATTCAATATATTTGCTCATCTATTATTAGTCCCAAATTCCAAAACTCAAACAAATCAGATCCCCTCCAAACCTATAAACATGACTAGAAGTCATCACTAGGACCTTAATGACACCCTCAAGAGCGGTTAGCTCTATGTAGGAGGCCTGTATTGTTTTTCTTTGATTTTTTTTTGGCTTTATGTTATATGGTTTATAAAAATATTTACATAAGCACATTTATAATCATGTATGTCCTTATTTTGCAAACATGGGTAAGTTCATAGCCAGTGCTAGGGGACTGGGCACCCTAGGGGACCTAGCATCGCAGCCACACCACCACCACCCCCTTACACCCCTGGTCCATTTCACACTGGAGATAAGCAATTATTTTTAAATCAAGTTTAAGGCACAAAGTACGTACCCATAAAAGTGCCGTATTAAACTTTTTGCATTCTGGAGATTCCCATTTATATATATATATATATATATATATATATATATATATATATATATATTATAAAAGGTATATAATAACTCATACATCATTCACATAAAATTCTATAGGCGTTGTGTGTCCTACCTGTGTTGGGTTGTAAAGTTCCTGTAGTGGACTGCGTGATCCTTTCCGACAGCAAATGTCCATCCCAAATGGATTTCTGTGCATAACTAGAAAGACAAAAGAAGACCATTACCATATACTGTACATATAAAAACCATATATGATTTCACCAAGAAGGCTTTTATTATTAATACGGATAAAGACAGACACTTGAGACAATTATAAATCTGTATGATGTGCCACCAGACCACAGTACATTATGTGAAGTTTCATCACACAATTCACATCACCTCTTTCTTCATTGCAAATGATTAAATTGGTCCCTAGATATGACCTCCAGCTTATGAGTGGGAGAGAGGGAGCTAGAATGAATTGAGAAATACACTGCAAAATATATTTAATCTATAACAGAGTTTCTGCAGCAGAGAAATATAAAAGTGCTAATGATTATTTATGTTACATGCGTATAGAAAGCTGACATCCAGGATACCAGGATATTAGTGTAGTTTATAAACTTTTATAGAGATAAGTTGTACTATAATGACACATCACATTGAAAATCTGGAAGTTTATTTGTCTAGGGCTCCTGGGCTGGTACTATGGAGAATCTTCATAGACTGATCTTTTTTTTTTTAATTCTCTTTATTTAAGTTTAACACGAGAAACTAGAACAATGACATGGATAAAGCACAGTGCCATAAAATAAAATACATAACGCTACACGCACATGGAGAGGGGGAAGTGCCCCTGAGTGAACAAAATTGCTAAGAGATTGCCGTGGCCGATCTATGGAGAACTAACAAATTTATCTACAGGCAACAGAAAATACAACACCGGCACTGTGAGAGACAGTGCCGGTGTTGTACAAACACCTAGTATGGCTGACAGTGATAGGACCCAGCCGTAGAAGGCAGGGTGGTCTGGGGACACAGCGGGTGGTGGGGTTACATAACCAAAACAAGGGGAAGAGGGGGAGGAGGGGCAGGGGATTGGGGGAAGAATGGGATGGGAGTCCCGTAAGGGAGGAAGACTAGGGGCTAGAGGAAAAGCCTCGGTCCCTTGTGACCCCACCGGTCCCAGGCAGAGGCATTGCGTGGTGGAGGAACCAAGGTCCCCATATTCTATGGTAGGAGGGGACAGCGTCATTAAGCAAAGNGGTGATAAACTCCATGTTGGAAATGAACCAGAGCTTATTGAGGTAGGCCACCCGAGATGGTGGCAGAGGGTCCTTCCAGTGCCCGGCAATCAAGGATTTGGCTGCATTGCAACCGTGGGTCAACATTTTGTCTACGTGTTTGGGCAGGGTGTGCAAAGGTTTATGGAGGGTTACCGACAGCAACTGCTGTAGGAAGGCTATGACCTCATTCCAGAACGAGGTTATTATGGGACAGGTCCACCAGAGATATGCAGGAGGGAACCCAGACTGATCTTTTTTAACTTTGGACAACTGGTTTTAACTAGTTGTACTACTATACATGTGGCAGTTTATACAGATGTGCACACCTAGAGACGCTCTAGTGCCCTCTTGAGTCTTAATAAAATCACACAGTAATATCTAAATCTTATCAATTGCATGTAAATACCTTTGACATTATATAATTGTTAAATAAATCTGGATTTGTACTGTGTGTATTAAAATCAGAATTGATCGATTAGAGTTATACATAAATGTAATTTAGGCAAACATTTAATCTGATTAGATTAATTAGAGCAACATAAAAAGAGAATATATGCATAGATTATCCATCACCAGGGAGGTCTATAACTGCTAGACCGGCATAAGGAAGGCAGAGAGAGCATGCTTTCTGGTCATTCTAGCTGATTCTAACCTGTACTATAATAGTCAGGGAGAATGCTTTCAGTAGTGCAGTAGTTTAGGTACCCCTTAAAGTTACACGTCTAAACAGTGTTGCCTCAGAAATCAAATGCACTCTTTCAAAGTGGTCGCATTCGTATTGGTATGCAGGGACCATCCAGTGTGATCAGCACAATCCAGGCAGTTAACAAGGATCTTCTGATGCATCACTGATTGCAGAGACAGAGGAAAGACGCTGCTCTTCAGTCAGCAGGACTCATACACACTGAGAGAAAGCTTCATCTGCACATCTCCTCAGTGTCATGTGACCTCCTCAGACTGCTCGCCTGGGCCTAAATTCACTAAGCAGGGAGATTGCAGAGAATGAAAAGTGGGGATCTTGCCCATAGCATCCAATCAGATTCAAAGGCCTAAATTCACTAAGCGGGGAGTTTGCAGGGGAATTGTAAAGTGGGGATGTTGCCCATAGCAACATTCATATTTGAGGTTGAATCTGATTGGTTGCTATTAGCAACATCCCCACTTTACATCCCCAATTCCCCTGCAAACTCCCCGCTTAATGAATTTAGGCCAAGATCTAATTTTCATTTCACATACTGGAGAATGTGAGCTCAAATATGATCGCTATGGGCAACATCCCTGCTTAGTATATTTATGCCCTGGACCCTAAGCTGCTCTTCAAGAGCTGGAAGGAAACTTATGTTGGGGTATATAAGGAGGGTCGGATTAGAAATTAGTTTTTTTATTTTTCAAATCATTTATAGTATGTTAAGCTTGGCACCCACTAGAACAATATCATTCTAGTGGAAATCTGTGCCAATAAACATGGCAATTTTCCCTTGGGGGTGGGGGGAGCAGCTGGGAGCCTCTCAGGTGCCTACCACGGCCGCCTTGAAGCTTAATATATAAAATCATTTGAGTAATATATATGTGGCCTATATAGAGATAGGTATATAAGGTGATATAGATAGATCTAAATATAAATAAAAGGGGTTATAGACAGTATTTCATTAAATAAATTGCATGAAGTATTACAGAAACTACATTTCTAGACACATTGGTTCTGTTTTAAATGTTAAACTTATTTATTGGAAGTTAATATTTTCCTGATTGCTGACATGAAGACAACTTTGTGACGTTTATAAAATGTTCCCCTTTAATTTAATGCTGAAAATAAATAAATACATTTACCCCTCTTTGGCTAGAAATACTCATACTGCATTTTCTCTAACATAAAACAGTTTTTCTAATAGAATTTGTGTTGTGGACATTTTTCTGAATTCCATAAGGGAATGAATAATAATTTGTTACCAAAACATCACATCATAGTCTGTTCCATCTCCAAATGTGCTTTCTAATAATGAAAAATAATCTCTCACTTGACTCCACTTCGCCCTCCAAAGTAGTTTAGAAATTGGCTGGCGATGTCCAAAATAAGGCAGATGTCCTCTCCATTCAAACTTTTATTACATGCAAATACATGATAGATTCCAAAAGCAGCCAGAACAATTTTACAAGTACATTTGTCACAATAATATTAAACACAGATAGTATCTATAATAATGAAAAAAAAAAATTATATATATATATATATATATATATATATATATATATATATATATATCTTTTAAAGCACAGCATTGGTTCTTTTCTCAACCCCTTATCAAACCTTAAACATGAAGATAATTAGTGCCTTTTTTTTTTTTCCAGTAAATTAAAGACCAGCAGTGGGGATGTTGCCCACAGCAACCAACCCAAGCTCTAAATTCCATTTTACGTACTGGAGGATGTGAGCTTATAGCTGGTTAGTTGGTTGCTATGGGCAAAATCCCCACTTTTCCAACCTGGCAGTTTAGTAAATTTAGGCCCAGGAGTTAACATGTAAAACAGAATAAATAAAACCTCAGCAAGTCGAGAAAAGGAAAGTGGCAAAAGAAATCAATCTATTTATAGTTCTTCTTGTAAACAAGAATCTGACTGAGATCCATAGCTACACCCAATTAGAGGGGATCTGGCCGGTTCGCAGCCACAGCTGGAGTGCTGTATACACCTGGGTCCCTCTGACTACCTGCGGAAAACAGGCACAGAGACAGATGTTTCCATACCAAAGAATAAAGTAAATTATTCATATGCTGAAATAATGACATTATCTAAAATATAATAAATCTGTAGATTCTCACATTCAGAATCTACATTATGTACAGAAAAATGAATTAGTTAGGTTAGTTATATTCGATTTCCTCATTAAACCGTATTAGGAAATTGTTGAATATAGAATTCCTGCTGCTGTCCACCTAAGGCATGTTTTTTGTCTGCCATTGTCTGTGAAGACTCTAGTAGTTATAGTCAATAGAAAATTAAATGAAGTAAATTAGGCAGAATAATGATTGCGTGTGAAAATGTCCAGGTAGGTGTATACTCCCACACCAATGCACATTTTGCATGTCAAAGCATTATGAGGGCAATTAGACATATATTGTATGTACACTATAAATGCATGTTTGTACCTGTCAAATATGGGTTGGGAACAAGATCTCCCTCGAAAAGGGACTGCATGGTTACTTACAGCTGTACAGCGTAGGAACTCATCTTTTTCTTGTACTTGTTTAAGGAGACTAGCCGAAGCTAGGTACACTATACATCGTGCAGCTGATGAGCTAAAACCCATCTGCAGTGAGTTCTGAATGAGTAAAACCACATATATTGAGGAAATCTGGATTATTGAAGAGATAAAAAAATGTCAAAAATGTTTTTGAACTGAGACATAATTGCAAAAAAGCGACATGGGTGGAAAAATACTTCCAGCATGAGAGGAATTCACTACATTCTCCATTAACAAGGTTTAACGTTTCTTTCGTCAAACTTTATGGCTGGAAGGGCGCATTCATTCACAATACTCTCTGGTTAGCTGTGAGGAGTTAACCTTTGGTAGTGATGCATCTGAGAAACTCACACGCTCAGGAATATTAGGCAAAAAAGATTTCTTCTGTATATGTGGCTATTGCACATTCAGACAGCTTCTTTAATATCCGAATGACCATGTCAAAGGCACAGAGCATCCTACGCTCCAACCTCTGCAGTATGGTGTTTTATTCTGCCAGCAGTATGTTAGGGTTCACATATCCTAATGTACAGAACCAAGGATTCCATTTACTAACTTACGAACAGGTTTAATCACCTGAAATGTGATGTTCAATATTTGCAACGCTATGATTGCCATGGTGACCAATAGCAGCTGGCTGCAATGTTCGCCCGCCCAAGTTGCGTACGCTAGGAGATCCGTACGATGGGGTGGTCATTCCTTCCCTTCCCTGTTTACCTAAATTATGGAAAGGGGTTTACAGTAGGGGCAGGGAAAGGTGGTTTTAAAGATATCTGCAAGAACCGGTGGTCCATACTTAAGGACTAAGAAAGTGCTACATATACCCCTTTCACATTACCTCAAATTAACTTTTTGCTGAAAAAGCTGGCTGCAGTGAAAAAGCCGGCTTCTGAACTCATTGTGAACACTCCATTTATAAAAAGCCGGCTAAAGCTGGTGTTCAGAGCCTGCTTTTTAGAAGGGGTTTTGCCCTCCTATCCGGCTTTTTCAGTCAGTGTGAACACTACATAGCTGGCTTTCCTCTCCCATTGTGTTTGTGCAACACTGATTGGCTCACACAGTCAGCTGTTTCCAGCACAATACTTCCTGACTCTCCCTCCGCCCCCCATGTAAACAAACAATCACAGCCAATCACAGCACACTTTCTTAGTAATGATGTGTACTGGAAACACATGCAGACACTGCTTTTTCAGCTAATCTGAATGGTCCTTTTTTCACAGCCCCTCCAATTTCCTCAGCTCTACACCCTGGCTCTTAAACCAGCTTTTTCAAGGCTGGTTATGTGAACGGGGTACAAGTCTACCTGTGAGTGGAAAGTGCGCTTCCCTCTTATGAGGATTGTAGTAAAATCTAGAAACACTCCTCATCTTGAGAAGACAGCCTGATGAGGAGTTCAATATGGAAAGCATAACAATTGTAACAGATTCAGCCCTTCTGTGTAATCCCAGTAGAAGCAGAGGCCAGTGATGATGGATATTAAAGAGCACATCATGTAGTGCTGTTTTATACATTTACATACAACTAAATAATCTAAACTTGTGTCATAAATCATAGGGGGAAAGCAATATTTTTTTTTATTGCTATTTACTAAATATAATCCTAGGAACCAAATGTGATTGTCTAACATATTTTCATTAATCATTTTAGTACCAACATTCTTTTTCTAAACATTGTTCCTCTAATGTGTAAGGATTATTATTCCATTCACTACGATGTCAAACTATAATGGATTAAGATTATATTTCACAAGTGGTATTGTTAGCCAAGAAGAAGTCAAATGACAAATTTATAACATGCAAAGTTTGTGGTCTGATGGTTACTGATCCTTTGCCATAAAGTCTCAAACAGCCGGAAGACGTATTAATACATATTATTGACAAAGTACAGAAAGCAGCTCTTTCCCAATGTTACATAAATGTACTTTTCCTCTAACCTATTTCAGGGATATCTCAGACACATTGTTTCAGTGACCCGTTGTTGAATGTATTAACTGAGCTGGCTGCATTACAACCTGCAATAATGTGTGAGTAAAATTTTCCAATGTGCGCAGAGCTCTCGCTGTAATGTTTGGCACAGGACACAGCCAGCCATATACAAATCAAGTACTAGCGCAGCTGGGTGGACCTCAGATTTAACAGGTAACTGGCACACCATATGATAATATGCTGCCTCATTACTCTGCACACTGAATCACATCCAGACTCCAGTGTGTGCCTTTTCTGACTGATGGTAAACGCGTGTGTGTGAAGAGGAGCTTTTTTGTCCCAGAAACAACCCTCACGATCCTGAGTATCACTATATATATATATATATATATATATATGAAAACAAATTGATGTGAAGGCAACAACAGTACCTAACACCAGAATTGTGAGCGCACTTATGCCCAACAGTAAACAAACAATACAAAGTTAGTGGACCCAAAGAACAACCTAGAGTGGACTTAAACCACAGCCAGGGNAATATATATATATATATATATATATATATATATATAAAAATAATCTAACCACCTTCTGCTAAACCAGTTCTATCTAAACTTCCATTTGCTTACCACAATACAGCATTCTATGCTGTGAAACTGCAGCATTATGTAAAATGTTTTTATTTCTTTGCAAAGATTAGCCACTTACATGGATTAAATTAAGCAGATGCATCATGTTGCAGTAAGTGCTGCTCTTCGCCTGTGTATTGTACTCAGTTTCAAATAAATAATTTGTATATGATCCTGTTAAGTGCTTCAGTTAATATGCACGATTTGACCCATTTGTGAACATATCTCATTATGCAGATCACACCGCATTGGCCCTTGACACAAACATGTAACATTAGCTCAAAAACCTGTATATAAGGTTCATGAATGTCAGAAGTTCAACTCTGACCTTTATTAAGGATCAACGCCTACCAAGTATATTCAGTCTTGCGTCTTTTTTACCCATGTGATTATATGCTACAATTTTACAATTTATTATCTATTGTGCTCATTAAAGTTTAATAAAATCACATTTTAAGAGGCTTTATTGCAGCTATCTTGAAAGAAATAGCACTTAGAGAGAAGATTTGTAGCTTTGGCACTTCCCACAAGAACACAGCAAACCGTTCATACAAATTATCCCTGGGGACATTTTCAAGTAGAAGCATTTTCAATGTAAGCTTTAAATGAGCTTCTCTACATGTACACTGTACCTGAAAGACAGCATGCTATATAGAGATTAAAATGTAAAAATAAATGGACATGATCATTCTCAAACATGGACAGCATAGCAGAATGTACATTTACAGTCTACCCACAAGTACTGTTAAAAAATGAAACTACTGTTTATAACAATGAGTTTTTATTGTTGATTATACATTTAAAGGGATTGCTCACATTATCATGGTGTAATGTATATACTGCAGTTTATTACCTGTTAGAGTGGTTTTCCTGACTCCAGATGGCAGCACAAACACTTGGGTTTTACAGGTTTCCTATTGGTCCTTGGCAGGAAAAGAAAGACACCGGCAGGCTACATAAGTCCCCTCCCACCTGCCTTCTGTGTCTTGACTTTACAAGCTTTAAATAAACATAAACAGATTAGTCGGACAAACAACATATAAGGGAGGGAAGTACGTGCTGCCATC
>JABWIB010002760.1:11137-21808 GCA_016617825.1 Platyplectrum ornatum | reverse complement strand
ATAAAATTTAGGATCGCAGGAGATCCCATAGGTTGAACTTGATGGACTGACGTCTTTTTTCAATCTCAACTACTATGTTACTATGTAATAGCACACACTAAAAAATTTCCATATAGAATATCATGAATGTTTTTTGCTGTCTTTAATGGACAACAACTTAGAATCTGGCAATGTATCTGGCTTCTCTGTGGGGGATAAACTTGTTCTGGCATCTCACTCTATGCCTTATCTGGGGAATGTCCCAAAATCTATACAATTTCAACCTGACCTGTTTTAACATGAATAGAAATGGTAGTCTTCCCCAAACTGCTGTATCCCTTGCAGGCTGTCGCTCCTTCTTAGTCAGGCTCATATTAGGTACATTCATGCTATCATTAGGTCGTATAACTGGGATAGCAAGAAGCTTATTTACACTGCAACAAATACACCATCAGGGGGGACTCTGGTACACATTTACTGGCCTTCCTACACCTCCATGACAGCGAGTTTCCACTCTCTGTCCTGATAGCCCATTCGGTTTGTCAGTTCCGGTTTCAACATCCCCACTTTTCAATCTCACTGTAATCTCCCTGCTTAATAAATGTACCCCCTCATCTTGATTACTCTACTACGACAATGGGTGCCTCTCAATGGCTTAGTTATCTTCCTGATATTTCCTCAGAGGATCTGTTCCAAGCCCACTCCATGATGTGCAGGGAAATGTTTCTCGATATTCAGTTAAACTTGTACCAGTCATACCACTTGTATAAGTTATGTGTGGCAGCAAATGACCAGCCAATCCAGTTTGAAGGATAGGGTCGTCTGCGGCATAGTTATCCCTGTATTTCCTGTCTGTATTGTTCGTTTATAGTTTACTATTATGTCCTGATTAAAGTATCTTACATATACCATTGTTGATCGATTGTACTTCATTGTTCATCTGGTGTTGAACTTTGCCTTTGCTTGTTTGTAGATGAGTCTTTCAATAAAATAAAAATGCTAAAAAAAAACTCACACACTCCTCTATTCAATGGCCTTTATTGCCTAGACAACTATGCATCTCATTTTGCAATATTATTTTAGCCAACCCAGTGTCATCAGAAGGATTTCCCTATTAAACATCAAAGCAGAAGATCAGGGTACAGGGAAGACATTGAGAACTAGCCAGCAGCTGGTTACACTATTTAGACATCCTGGGTCCTGGAACCTTACAATCATAACTAGCCATATTGTAGTGCATATCACATATCCAGCTCAAGTTGCATTTCCTGACTCCCAGGCATACCTTCTTCAAGCCATCAGCACACTGATGAGAACGTTTGAGGTCGGTCTACCATTAGATTTCAATAAATGGATCCACAGAAACTTGTTTGTTTTCTTAAATATGTATGCAAATATGAATTTGGTTTCATTACATTTACAATCATGACATGTCTGTTACACTCTGGTTTATAAATTAAGGTAGGGTTGCTTCCAGCGACCCTACCTTAGGGACAGTGTACACCCCAAAGCTCCAGCTACCCTGTGCATACTCAGTTGAACATATGGCTCAAGCTTTTAAATGAAACTAATGGGGCAGGCTGATTTATGCGGTCAGCGGTCGCACTGACCACAAATGAGTTAAGGCAGGGGTCTAGCAGTGCAAGATCTGGGGAGAGGTCAGATATTGTTAAAGAAATACTATGGCATGCAATCATGTGATTCCATGTAATTGTCATGCTAATAATAATAATAATGAATAAATATAATTTTACACTTTCCTCCATGTCCAATTCAGGAGAGCAGAGCCTATTTAAGCATTTCGGACAGCTAATGGCGTCAGCAACAGTTTAATGATATCTCTTCAGATGCTTCCAGTTTTCACATTTCCTTCCTCCAAAATAACATTTCAAACAGCACAGATGGAGGGCGGAAAAGCCTGCGCCCTTACAACAGAACCAAATATATGGTTATGCATCATGTCTCTGTAAATACACCCAAAGAAGCCCACATCTCTGAATCAATGGAAGAAAAATATTTGTTGGTATTTTAATCCCATATGGCTACAATAACTGCATCTGCTGAAGAATGAAAACCCCAGCACCTGGCGTACTGAGCTGTTCTGAAAATACAATCTGTCAGCAGAACAAACCTGTACAGTCATTTTCACAAGATGTGTGTAAAAATAAAGAGAATATGTACGCATGTACGGAAGCAGCATGGAAAAGAGGAATGAACTCCCCTGTCACTCCCCTACTTACACCCTTTCTTTTTAAGGGCAAGTGCAGACTTGCCAAAACCTTGTAGCAATGTGGGGGGTGGATATGTATTATTTTATTGATTGCAGAGAAAACTTTGTATTATCTGGTTTTGCCCATTATTATTTCTGGAACAGGATAAAAAGGGTCATTCTGCCAGGCAGCATCTAGTACATGGAAATAGCGTCTCACCTAAACTATCTTGTACAACCTCATATGTCATTAAAAGTAATAAGGGTATAACATACATTTATTATTGATATAATAAAAAGTACAAGATGTCCTCTGGAACACCTATTACATTATAGTTATATAATAATGTTATATATAAAAATATATATTTAAATAAGGTTATGATAGCTAACTGTCTATCATTAACCGCTTATGAGATGTGCACTGTGCAGAAGAACAAGGAACAGTGCGTATACACACAAATAAAGGGGTGGCTATACAATGTAGGTATTGTAATTACTGAAGCCAGTGTGCCATCACATTGGTATCTGTATTAACACACACGTGATAACGGAAGGCAATTCCCACATGGCACATGCATAAAATTGTCTGCGTGTTCATACTGAGCATGCCCAGAACTAGCACTTGCTATAGTAATGCCGATCACATTACAGTGCACAGCAATGTGTGCATAGTTAGGGCTCTGTAGCATGTAACTGGCTATTTTTCTGTCCGTATGAAGGGAGTGCATTGAGAAGATGCGACTGTAGCTTAGGTATGAAAAAATTCTGTACCTATGGAAAAATCTTATAAGATTGCAATCAGGCCCCAAGTGTGTTACCTTGACTGATAAAAATTGGGCCATTTATGGATACCGCCCGCTGGGACAGATTATCAATGTAGTGTATGCTGAGCTTTACAGAAGGTAATCGCAATACAATTGGAAACAATTCCTGGAATCTAGTTAGGTAATTAAGTATCAAATAGCAAAAAGCCATTTGCGGGCATACAGCTATTATTGTTAGAGTGACTAATATTAGGTCCCATCATTATCCCTCATGACTCATTCCTGCCCAGACAACACCGACTGGAAGATACTCGAACCATTTAGGTTTATTTCAGAATTAGAGACGAGTAGAAAATAAATTCCATGGGGTCGGGGGGTTTTCCTTAGTTACTGTATGCAAAAAAGGTTTCACACAAATTACATTCCACTAGTTTAAACCGTAAAGGTGCAAATAAGAGAAGTGTAACCCCAGTATGTTACAGTATCTAAGTCACACTATTCATTCTAATATCTACATGTAGTGTTTACTATTTATGAAGAGAGATTGGGTTTGTATATGTATATGTATTATTTGTATTATTTTTATATTGTTTTAAAACTCTTTGACTTTGACAACTGTACAACACTGCTTGCTCTCACAACAGAATGAAAAAGAACCAGCTCTTTGCCACTGTGTGGAGTGCATCCAAATGGCTGAAAAATGTGTGACATCATTTATTTGCTCCAAAATGACCATTTATTTGCTTAAAAAGGACAAATATATTTTGCACATTAAATCCAGCCGCAAATGTACAAGTGTTCATTAAATTACCAGCTGTCATCACTAAAATGAGGAAACAATATTTCATAAGTGCTGTACAGTCCAGGCGATATAATGGAGTGCCAGAGTTAATTAAAAGAGGAAAACGCATTCCAGCAATGATGGACCTATAAAACGTGAACTGGTGGAGTATACTGGATGTGTCAGAGAAGTGCCCATGTCTTACAACAGGAAGTGCCGCTCTACATTTCATGTCGAAATTATTTCTATGTGCACAACAAACCTCAGTTTAAAGTAGTGACACATCACAGTGTCCATTTCCCTGCACACTGGCCCTAAGAACACAGAGGCCTGGTGTATGGTCTACAAAGAAATCTCACACTGCCCTGTTAACAAACTAGATAGGACATTCTTGGGATTTCTTAACCTCGTTGACTTAGTCTTTCAGACAGCAGCTTCCTTCAAAACTCCGGGCTTGGGCAAACCGACCGAGTGTATATTTTTATTTCAGGTAGTGCATGAATTTTAATACATTCCAAACATGATGGAAATTGTAGCCTCCTCAATGGAATATTTTAGAAGTCGGACACTGAAAAAAACCCTGCAAATCTACCTTGGCATATTTAAATATCATCCTCACAAATGTAATGACACTTATACAATAAATAAACTGATTTAGAAATGCTATATGAGAATAATAAAATGCTATTAAGAAGTTTGTTTGAAAAAAATAAATAAATCACTTTGGAACCATGACATAGCAGCTCCACATTTACTGGTCACTAGCAGAGGGACAACATGAAGGTCTTCACCTCCATACAGTATTCATGACCTCAATGGTGGCACCACTGTGTAGTAGAGCAATGCAGGGAGACGCTGGAGAAAGAAGACAAGGGGGTATTCAGTGTGAATAGTAGAGATTAGTTTAATGAGAACTAGAAATTGGGGGTTAAAGGACATTAAAATAGGGATTGTGGTTCATTTGTGTAATCCGGGGCAGGAGGTGGGTTCATTTAGTCTGTAGGAAGAGGGGTTACGGCACACTGAAGGAGGTATGTTTAAATAATTCCGTTTGTGTGGAAAGAGGGTCATTCTGTGTGTAATTAGGGCGTTGGAGGATAATTGGGGTAATGAGGTACAATGTGTGAACAGGAGGATGGGTGGTTAATATCAGTGAGAAAGGTCCAAGCATTGGATAAATGGAGATGGGCAGCAGTCATTTACTTTGCATGAGGTGTCTGGGTCCCCTGATGCAACTCATGTGAGCATTACTATATATAAAATCCAGACGTACTCTATGATGACATCTCTGACATTTCAAACAGTCCCTTCTATATTACAATATGGATTGTATAGCTAACTCTAAAATTAGGTTTAATATTGTTAAAGTTTATTAGAGGCTAAAAAGGAGCACATTACCTGTTCCAACAC
This sequence comes from Platyplectrum ornatum, assembly GCA_016617825.1. NCBI lineage: Eukaryota > Metazoa > Chordata > Amphibia > Anura > Limnodynastidae > Platyplectrum > Platyplectrum ornatum. The sequence continues at coordinate 16,662 of JABWIB010002760.1, read as the reverse complement.
CTTTACTATAGAAATGCAGACAAGACACAGATTAAACAAAAAAAAGACTTAATAATGGATAATAGACCATCACCAAATAATAGTCATGATCTTGAGCTTCTCCAAAAGTAGAAAATGTCAACCTTTTTATTAAAAATAAGCGGAGACAGATGTGAAAAAGGTAAATGCGCTCCACAGATTATAATGCAGCACGCCTGGATAGAAAATTAAGCATTTAAGAGGAGATTAAGATATTCCATCCTATTAACTTAAAATCCAACATTTGGTTAAAAAAAGGAGGGAAAAAAAGGAGAAAAAGCAGCCAGTCTCAATGTACTTAATACGCACAGGCTGAGGGCACACTGAAATACTCCTTTCTCCAGGATACACCCTTTTCATCCCCGAGTAGCATCGAGCGAAGGAAAAAAAGACGCTGGGGAATTTTGCATCTGTAGAAAGGAGAAACTGTTCCAGTCACTGGAAGATATTTGTCAGCCACTAGTGCATAAGTCAGCACTGTCCTTATACAGGTTAACACAAAGAACACTCTATTTAAAGTGCTCTGCCTACTAGACAAACACCTGAAGCACTTAATATACCCAATGTATCAAATCCTATATGGACACAGAAGATGTTACCAAAAAATATATAGTTACGGTATATATTTGACATGATATAAAAGGCCATTATTTTAGGAATAAAACCGTTCTCTAAAGATCCTAATGTATGTTAGAATGATTTACTAGTATACATGAAAATATTAAAACTCTAATTCAAATGTAAAGCCCTGTTATATACTATTAGATGTGTGCTTTAATAAGTGTGGATTTGTACATGTTCAGATTGGTGGGATGATTTCTTTTCCGTGTCTTCTGAGTAAATGCTTCCAGGACAATTATTATGCTAAATACTAATGAATATGCAAATCATCTGATAAACATTCTCTCATATATCATATTATATATATATATATATATATATATATATATATATACACACACACACACACACACACTAGTATAGAATTGAATTGCCAGATGCTACTTATAATGCCACAACTCCAACAAAAATATATGTCTAATAGCTTTAAAAGAAAAGGTATAATAGGACCATTTATATAGTAGCCTTACATAAACATAGATCAATATAGACCCCCTTATAACTGGTTTTGTGGTCAGCGCTGCATGCTTGAAAAGCTTATGGAGAATTGAGACTTTACATGTTTGAATGGGATTGTTAGTCACATAAAGGCATTCCACAGAATAGTCTGGCAAGGGGCTTTTGATATGAAGATTGGTAAAGGCAGCATGTTCCAGCCCGAGATAATAACTTCACGCCTGCACACAGACTCATAAGAGAAACCAAGCTGAACGAGATTATGTGAGAATCCACAGAAAATTCATCTGTTGCGCTTCGAGTATTATGAAGCTGCCATTCTTTTGTTAGTCTTCAAACATTTGTTGTAGTGTTTCCCAAAAGGTTATGTGAGAAGCAATAGATAAAGACTGGTAACTTATCTTATGGGTAGAATAACAAAAAAAAATAGAAACTCAAGACATTGTTAACACTTATTCCACAATCTACAGACTAATGACCTACAGACTACAGTCTAATGAATTGACCTTAAGTTTACTAAACTGATGCATTGGAAAAGTGGGGATGTTGCCCATAGAAACCAGATTCAAGCTCTCATTCTCCAGTATGTAAAATGAAGAGGTTGAATCTGATTGGTTGCTATGGGCAACATCTCCACTTTCAAAACCCACAGTTTAGTAAATTTAGACCACGGGCTTAGAGACTGAAACCTTTAAACATATGTGGTGTGGCAACCCCTGACCAGAAATGAAGAGGGTGGAGACCCCACTTTTAGTGGTAAACCACACCGGGTACCCAGGATGTACCATTTCAACTCTGTTATTGGGGAGACAAGTGAGGAAGTGTAAATCAGACCAGATTCCCTAGAAGATAATTTCACAAATATGAAGCACAAGCACCACCATCTACACAGCACAAACTAAATGCTGCTTAGATTAGATCTGAGCCTCTCTTGACGCTACCAGTTATGATATACCAGGGTAAATGTGAAGTAATTACTGGTGTTCTAACAGCCAACATAAAATGACTGTAAAGCATGCAGGCTAATTATAACCCAACTGGATTAAATAACTGCAAAGCGCTTAGCTCTCACAATAAGTAAGTAGAAAATATCTAAGACACTAAAAAGTATAAACGACTTTCTAAACAATAAAACAATAAATACTAATTCCACCTATAGAAGGTTCATAAAGACAATTGTATGGACAATGTTTCAGAACGTTCTCTGGCTGTGCACTGGTTATACAATATATAAGGTTTTATTTACTTCAAAAGTAGGAAGAAATAATCTTTACAACAAACAGTGTAGTTCATGGCCTGTCCAACTGTTTCATGTAGCATAGGTCAGGCAAGAACACCTACTACCTAAAATGCCACTTGCTATACATTCCCAGACACTAATATAAGCCACATTACATACATTAAGATCTGAGAATGAATCACTATATACTGTAAAGTGTGGTATTGCCACGCACAAATATATACAACATGCTGTATACTTGAGAAATGACATCGCATTTCCAAGTGTTCTTCCCACCTGGAAATTCCTGGTAAACATACATTATAATATATCCACTGACGTCATCAGAAAAATGTTAATCAATCATTAAGAATTAGTATCTGCTTTTCTTTGTTTTAAGGTGTTCTTGTCCAACAGGGATAGGAAATACATTTAACTTTAGCAGTTCTGAAATCCTTTCCACCGATGTCAGAAACGGAAACAATATTGTTCAGAATGTTATGTCCACAATGTGTTCTCCATGAACAGAGAATTCAGATAATTATTGAGGGTCTGAACCGAGTTCCAATCCCACACCCATCGAATGGACGGAAAAATGGCCACTGATGTGTTCTGAACCCTACTGTTTACCTGTGAATACCTGTGCATGAGGGTGTCATTATTTGGGATGCCAAATTGCTTACACCAGTTCCTTATCTTGAGACGAACCTGTGGGGAGAGTTGAAACGCCTTGGTGTGACACACACTAATTGTGCTTTTTATTCTGTACATTGCGAGTATATTGACAAATCATCAATAATTCATGTGAATAAGATACGATACAGTGGTGGTACGGTTTTGTTTCTGTTGGGAGCAAACGAAGCGACAGAGCAATTATCAGGGATTTTGCCACCAGCAAAAGAAAAACCTGTTTACACTGACAACAGAATACATATCTCTAAAAAAAGAACTTTGAGGACACAAAGAGTCACTGTAAGTTAAACTTTTTACCTACTGTGGGATATAACCGGAGAACCGGAATTACTACAGTACTACGGACACTGCTATTATCACACTACCCATTGACTGGATCATTGCTACTATTGCACAACTTATTGACTGTAACGAAAAACTGTGGTCAGAATTTGTCAAAGTCATCTCTTGTATGTGAATGCAACAGAATCAGAACTTTACGTACTATTGATTTACTCCTAACTTACTCACGTGTTGGTAAAACTATGTTGAATTTCAGCGGCTTTACATTTCATTAACTGCAAACAGTATTACAGGTGAGAGATGATGTTTCCAGCACAAGTCTAGTAAAGTGTAACAGTAACGCTGGTCAGTATCTGCGTGCAACATGCAACAATAAATAAAGCATTCTCTCTGCATGTAAACACTGATATTCATTTTACCTCCCCTGCAATTCAACATGGTTTTGCCCACTCTTGAGTAAGTCATTAGTACGTAAAGTCTGAATCTGGCCCATTGAGGCAAATTTCTCTGTTAAACATGTTAAAGGCACAGCTGCTTAACCCTGTAGACACTATATTTGTCAACATTTAATTCTTTAGTGTAGCACTTTCACTACTACGCAGATACAGGGTGACAGGCGAGAGGCCCCAGATTGTGAGGGACCCTGCTCCACACATATACTACTTTTAGTTTGCTTACACCAGTAAATCTATGAAAATGTTATTGGCAAAAGCTTTACAATAAAATATTACATTTGACAGCTGTTAACTTTATAAAAATATGTGTATATATACACACATTATTATACGGCATCTGTACTGCTAGAATTTCAGTGTATTCCTCCACAAATACATGGCATGATCTGTACATTGCCAAATTCACACCTGACTAGTTTCATTACTGTGCATTTCATATTTATTAAATTTGCCACACCAGATTGCCTGTAATAGAAAGAATCAGGCCATCGTTATTAAACGTGACAACGGCACAGTAAATTTCATTATGCAAACATAATTATGTTTAGTGACAACAAAGCTAATTATTAATTCACTTGGCCTCCTAGCAGTCTGTGCAGTTTGGAAGTGCCCTGTAGTTATCGCAGACAGAGAAGCACTATGCAGATGTCCATTAGCTCTCATGTACTGAGCAAAACGGATTAGGGGGCGAAAGCTATTTATATTCAGGATCCAAAAAAACACAGTTATACATTGCCTAATATAAGCAGTTATTGACAGACATAAAATTAACCATTAACTAAGTATTTTTAATAAAAAAAAATGTAATTGGAAAGTAAAGTATTTGAAAATACCCCAGCACCTTAGTTACGTTTCCAGACTCCCCAGGCGGTCCTCCTACAGTCAATTCTATTTGGGGAAATAGCTCTGATAATTTTTACTATAAAAGGCTCCAGCGGCCCTTTCCACCTTCACTAGGAGATGCCCTCCTCCGCTTCTGTCCCCAAACCCCCTCCTGGCCATACACTATAAGATAAATTCCAATCCAAAGATTTTTTCAAGAGTGGGTAAAACCATGTTGAATTGCAGGGGAGGCAAATTGAATTAATTGCAAACAGTATTACAGGTGAGACATGATGTTTCCAGCACAAGTCTAATAACAGTGTAACAGTAAAGCTGCCCATACACTGGACGATATATCGTTAGTAAAGAAATTAATCGTGAAAGTGAATGATGAAGCGAACGATCGCACAAGAGATCGTAGTAAAGATGTGGCCATACACTATGCTTAAATCGTTAGCGATGTTAGTGCACGAAGACTCCGCCCCTCGAGATTTCGTCACGGAACGATCGTTAGCTGTAATTGTGGAGCGTTAACGCAATGCAAAGGACCGTCGTTTATGGCCATACACTGAACGATTTCAGCGCATAACATACAATAAATATTATGCACACNTAANGATTTCTCTTGCACTTAAATCGTGATTTCAAACGATTCTGGCAACGTTCCAAGAAAAATCATGACCATACACTAGAACGATTTGTCGTACGATTTCTCGATTTTAGCAAAATCGAACGATTTATCGTCCAGTGTATGGCCATCTTAACACTGGTCAGTATCTGTGTGCAACATGCAACAATAAAGTATTCTCTCTGCATGCAAACACTGACATTCATTTTACCTCCCCTGCAATTCTACATGGTTTTACCCACTCTTGAAAAAAAATCTTTAGATTGGAACAATTTATCTGATAGTGTATGGCCAGCTTAAGAATTAGTATTCTTCATTTTATAGCCTTCTG
>JABWIB010002759.1:15499-28613 GCA_016617825.1 Platyplectrum ornatum | reverse complement strand
CTAGAGTTAACATCATCTACATTACTAGAGTGCACAACGTGGACAAAAATCTGATTACTCTCTAGGATTCTGTGACTATTTCCTCAGTCAGGTGATATGTGTGTAGGAAATAAATTACACAGCATACTCAGGATATCATTTGAAGCCCCAGCTATTGTCTGTTATTATGGTTTCCGTCATCTTTCGCCTCCTTTATTTTGACAACTACTTTATTTTGCACTGCCTTTAAATACCACTTACAAAGCAATATATTTCTTCCACTTCCATGGACTTGGTGAGAACAGAGACTTTTTATGTTCTTGCTGTCTCAGCTCACCTAAGTAGTCTGCTGCGAAAATACAATGGGAGACGTCCGTTTTTAGGTCCTGGGAGTATATTTCATAAATTGTAATTTTGCAAAATCGCTGATTCCCTGTGATTTTTTTTTTCCCAGGAAAAGAATAGGAATGTTCTTACAGACAAAGTCCATTGTACTTTGCCTATAAAATGTTGACAATTTCATCCTTTTGGAAAAATAGCTGCGAATTGGGGAAATTTCATTATGATTTTCTAAGTGTTCAATAGCTTACATTGCAAAGTCTCTCATATTCCACCATGGTGGCCCCTTAACCCATTAGACTAATAAAACATTTGAGATGAACAGTCAGTGTCTGCCCATTATACAAATAGGATTTTAGAATTTTCCTTTTGGATTTTTTCCCATTTTGGATTTTTCAAATAGTTTTTATTATTAAGGTGATCTTGGAAACAGCGCAACATGAAACTTTCTGGAATTTTAAAGTTNCTGGGAAATGTTATAGACTATGTCTATATAAAAGGCTATGAGTATATAAAATGTGCAACTTTAAAAGACTGGCTTAAAATTTCTATCATTCCTGCAATATATGATTAAATAACTGCTGTAGCAAATGCTAACTTAGTCGAGAGTATTTCTTTTATTACCATTCGAGAACACGGTGCAGAGGCAGACTGCTGTGCTAATGACAGACATCAGTTGAGGTACAGTCTGGCTAATTTAAAGGCCTGTATCCTCTTTAGCAATGAATGACGTGCAAATTGCTTCTAATGCAGTCAGGAAACTTTGTAATCAGGTTCTTAAAATAGGTAATTTTTTTTTTTTATAAATTAAATGAAGCAGTGTTAATTTTTATATATATCTAAAATCCACCAAAACGACACCAGCAATTAGTTCAGCATAAATGATCAAAATATTGTTTTGCTTTTATTTTAGGTGTAATGACAACTGGTTAATGCTACAGAAAATGACATAAGTTTGCATACCAAGACTCCTTACCCAAATGTTTTATGACTTTAGGGGCATGGACTTTAGGGTTTAGGCTCTGGGGAATGACAGGTCAGGGTTAGGGTAGTAGAAGGGGAAGGTTGAAGGAAAAATTAAGAAAAGGTAGGGATTTAAAAACATACCTATCAATGATGCAGGAGACATTATATTCCCAATGTCAGGGAGCACTCTGTAGGCAATACTCTGTCTATGACAGAATCAGGGCTTTTACAGAGGTGAACTACATCTATTTCCGCACTGTCCTACATTTAAGCAAGGAAAGCGCGCAAACACAAACACACACACACACACACATAGATTCACGGCTTCTCCCACATAGAAATCTTGACACAAGACTATTTTTCATTGCATCCACTTCACTAGTTCACTAGCCAAACCCTATAAAAATAGTGTAAAGACACATTTTGAAAATGTATATGTTCTGCCTTGATCTCCATATAACAATTACCCCAATCTGTGCCATATAACAATCATCTCAGTCTATGTCAAATAACAATTACCCCATCTAAGCCATTTAACAATCATCTTGATCTACACTATATAACAATGTTTTTTTTTACATGTCACCCCCTTCCCACCCACCCAGTATTCATTTCCAGATTATAAGCGTGGTATACCAAGCGTGGTGTAAATTTCTCTAGGCATTCCTGAGTGCCTTCGGAGGAATTACGATTTTTGTGAATCATAGATTGGTAATACAACTACTCTATCTATAAGGACCTAAAGTATCCCACTGATATAACCTAGTTTCACAAATATTTTTGTTTAATTAAAAACATTCACCAACTTGGACTCTTCATAAAGCATCTTGTTATTAGTGAAACACATGTTGTTTGCCAATTTCTAAATCTTTTTTTCTAGTGCCAATTGCATATTTCCAGAGCGCCTCAGTTAATTGATTGCGGGCATCGGTAAAAAAAAAAGTTTCTTTATTGCAGTTTAATGAAGTGCAAGCATTAGTGTAGTTTATGGCATGCTAATTAGTTTTAAATTGCTGCTAACATTTTTATGTAGTGGCCACAAAAGAATCACCCCACACCTCACATCCATAAAAAAGTATTAGCAAGGTCATAACATGGCTGAATCTCTGATGGTCAAGTGGTTTCATTGTAAAGAGTACATGCAGCTTTCCACCCCTTTTTGTTCATCCCATCTGCCCATCCAGTCAGTCGATCAGCTGGACTCCCAGCCCCCACCTTTACAGCTTTGTCATACTGAAACACAGGGGACGCCCTATCCAGCTAAGGATGGGCTATGACCTCAGGACATGTCTCCAATGTGAGCTACAGTTTCACAGTGTGGGAAAAGAGATTAAGGTCAGCATGGCAAATGCAGCCACTATGTGAAATAATTCAACCTGCCCCGCCGGAAACTTCTAAAGAAGATTCCTGAATTTTCTGGCTGCACTAACAGCCTGGAAGACCGATAAAATGTGGACTGCCGGAGAATTCTTTTCACATAATCAATGGACACAATCAAGCTTATTAATGGCTGAAAAGAATTCATTCTCTCTATTAAACTGATACAAATGTCCAGCTGAATACAATGATAAATGGTGTGGGTGAGGTGTGGTGCTTGCAGATGAGAATGCAACTGGTATATTTCTTTCCGTATTGGTGGTATCAGGTCTTTTGGGGTGATTATTTCTGTTATTGTTAATATTATTTATAGTTGCTAATAAATTGTCTGTAAATTTGCAAGTTGTTGTTTGTTTAATCATTTTGGGGAAAAGTTAAAAGTTCACTATGTCGCTTCAACCACACTTAACTTTCAAAGGAAATCTCACTTTCTGATGATTTATTTGTATTAAATGTTTTATACTTTTTTTAAAACTACAATACTTATACTCATATAATATGTTCTGCATTTTGGCGATAGATTTCTTCATATGGCTAATTTTATTTCAATGTACAGTCGTTATAACCCAGTACCTGCAGATTTATGTTTATTTACTTATGCAGGCTTTGTGATTACTTCATGTGTCACCCTCTTCATTTTTTGTGTAAATAATGAACATGGTAAAGAAGGATGAACCAGACCTGGCTTCTGAGATTAGTGGGTCAGATACAGGCCTCTGTACAGTCAGACGACCACTACCATAAGTTTTATGATTCAAGGCAATGGAAATAGGCTTGACTGGAAGGAAATGTGTATACCGTATACCAGGTGTACACCCACTTGTGCACTTCCTCCACTCCCTTTACCAGCCATGAGATTTGTAGTCTGTATAGGAATTATTTAATTGCTTCGCACAACATTGGACACCTCAGACAGAACATTGTATCCTCAAACTTAAGACATTCCATAGAGATGCCTTGGGGTCAGTTCAGTTNTGCAATGCAAGACGCCACCACAATGCAAACAAATTGGTAGTGTAAGATGTCTTAATATTTCCATGTTTGGTGGCAATCATTTAAACAGGAATCGGACTACATTGCACAATACAATTTCTTCAAATGANTTGTAATTTGAAAGCATTTAGACTGACTAACTGGAATTCATCTACAGTGTGGAGGATCAACTAGAAAACACAAGCAAACCCCAGAAGCCTGAATCCAGCTAATTGATGGACCAGATCCAGACTTAGGAGACCTTTGTGCTCAATCGTACCGCATTACATTTCCCCACTTACATGTTCTGAAATGTACCTTCCATCCCAGACAAACAGACCTAAGTGGAAGAGTGTCCACTATCTTCCAAATGACAAGCGCTCAGCATAGTCTACATTGAAAAATGTAAAAAGACTCAGGATAAATCCGCACTCGTTTTTGGGCTTGCACAGTGCGATCTGACAGGTGATTTAAACATGCGGCATGCATAAATTGGCTGTTGTTATGTCTGAATCCAGTCAATTATTATTAATGGTTATTCAAAGGTGTATAGTAAGAGCACAAAATTCTCTTGCTCTTCTTTTGATTTAAAAATTAAAATGTTAATGAGCTTTTTCTTTCCTATAAGTGATGTGTCTAATACCGTTCTGTCCTAAGCCTTGTTCTTGCCTTCACTGTCTTTAGTCTCAGCTGGGAACACATGCATAAGACATTGTTCATATCATTTGGGAGAATGGGGGTTGCACACAACTGGAATATATCTTTTTTAAAGTAATTATGGGGATAACATTTCAATGATATGCTCCTTTATGTCTGGAAAGCAATTAAAATGTTTATATATCTATTAAAATTTAATCTTCAAGGGACAGAGTACTAATTTCTTGCCTTTATACTGCATGACTTTTTGCATTGCTTGCACTTATTTTTGTTTGTTTTGCAATACATAAATAATAATTCATTCATTCATTCTTTAATACATTTCTATCCTTTGTATTGCTTGGGCTTTGTTTTTGTTTAAAAACATTAATCAAAATATTGGTTGAAGCCATCATAAATATAACACAACCATTTAATACATCATTCATCCTAAAACTGCTGCTATAAGTAAGTGAATGGGTGTGATATACACATTTTTTCATTATTCCTACACTCAAAAACATATCCTGACAAGGTGGACAGTATTATTATACTGACTCTTCACCGCATCCTAACCCTAACCATACCNATAACATCGCCTCTCCTCAGCCTAACCGTTCCCTAACAGCATCATAACTAGTCTAACCCTAAAACTATATTTAAAAGAAACATAAAGTATAATGCAGTTTATATTTACAGTCAACTGAAACGACACAGGTTTGAAAAAAAGAAAGGAATATTTTATTATGTTGCGTTACTATTGGCACGTCATTGTCATTAGCCACATACCAAAAATCCTCCTATGTCCAGTCATTTTCTTTACAAAAGATAATCTTAGATTACTAATGCTACAACCAACTGCAAGGAAGGAGCTATAGAAGAAAATTCAGCCTTGGATTTAGAACACTTTCATATTAAGAGCTTACATTTCCCTGGTCCCTGAGCCCAAAAGGGCCAAAGGAATGCTGGGCCGCTCTCATCTGGCTGCTTATTAAGGAGCAGACACCACTAAACTCATTTTACTTGTAGATTGTTCCTGAATTCAAGCTGTTTAAAGCAGATGAATGGCTACTGCTTCAGCATACGCTGTCTCCAAGCCAGTTCTTGATTTTCATATTAAGTGTACCGGGCAATTGTATGCATCCTTAACATGGAAATCAAGCACAAAATTCCCTGCCTAATGACGGAGATCAAAGGAAGCCTCAGTGGATATAGATCTCGTGCTGTACTGCTGTACATCCTATTTAAGTTTTAAACCTTTAGCTGCAGCAAAGGGGTCTTCTGTGTATGTCCCCTCATCTCACCTCTGGCACTTTCCACAGAAAATGTGTTAACTGTCTGTTTTGAATTTCCAAGTCATTATCTGCACATGCTGGTCCTTAACCCTCCATTCATACTTGTGGTAATAGAATGGGCCTTGCATTGCTTTTCTCCTCATTATAATTATCAGATTGATTTACCTCTGATTTAAATGAAGCTGGATCATATTTATGTCTGGTTTGGACACTGCTGCTTATTCTGGTGCCAGTGGTACAGCTGCCGGGTATGTACATTTTTATATATAATGAACTGACGGGTGCCATGTCCCAGAAATCCCCAGTGCTTCCATTAATGGCCCAAGGCTTTTTAGCCTTTGCACTCAGATTGCAGCTGGTTGTTTTGCCAGATTATTTTAGATTGGTCAGTAAGCGATATAGTNATTTCATAGGTTTTGTCCTGGGAANTATTATTGTTAAAATTAATTGAAACTACAACATGTTTTTTTNNAAATTTANCGTATATACTCGAGTCGACTCAAATATAAGCCGAGNCACCTAATTTCACCTNGAAAAACTAGAATAATTTATTGACTCGAGTAAAAGCCTCCCTCCCCCCAGTATGTCTGTCTGTCACCCTTGTGAAAGGCTCATGTTACTGATGGATCATTGCCCCAATAGAACTGCATTATCTCTGGTCTCTATTTCCCAGTTCTTCCCCTATATGTCTCTCTTGTCCCCTGTCTCATCTTCATATAAGGCAATGTAAAGCTCCTGTGCCATGCTGTAACCCATACAGCCCACTATCAGGCCTGTGTCTGCTCTGCGGGCTCAGTGTGGTGGTTGAGTGGCATTCTGCCTGTCAGTGTCACACTCCCCCCCCCCCCTCCTTAGCTCCATCTTAGCTCTGAGCTGCTCTGTGTGCAGCTAGGGTATCTGGGGACAGAGAGGAAACCACTCTGGGCTGTACATCCTACAGGCCAGACCATGCCAGCTGCACTCCGAGTGACTGATCTGGCTTTAAAGGGACAGCAGTGGAGGGAATGAAGTTACATAGAGCCGACTGATCAATGTGATCGGGATTCGGCTGGACTAACACAGAGCCAGCAGCACATCCCTGCATCATCCAGGACAATGCCTCAAGTATATATATGTTAATTTATCCCTCATATATAGTGCAACTGCTCATGTAAATTTTGACATTTAGAAATCAGTATAATAGGCCTAATACATAAAACAGTCCACATCCGTGCCCCAGTCCTTTTTATGACCCATTGTTGTGAGTGTAGTATGGAAGATTGTTCAATAAAGGTAACAGTACCAAGTACACCCACTCATATAGCTGATTTACCCGTACCCAGCAATTCATCAACCATTGGGAGAATTGTGCCAACAAATGTAACTCAAGATCAAAAGTATTATTATATCACTTTTAACCAATAAGCTGGCCTCCATATCTATAAGAAAACATATAGGTGCAGATTAGATTACAGATAAAAGCGACGGGTTGAATAACAGAATGCGAGGCTCCCTGTGCTTCTATAATACAAGTTCAGCTCAGGAAGCCTAATGTACCTGCGTCAGGCTCTGTGGCAGAAGGACAGGGAAGGGTGTAAGGAGGGAAGCCTCAAAGGGAAAATCAAATGATATCTTTGCCCCCCTTCTCTACTAATTTATCTTTTCGTGTTCCCCCTTCACCATGGCTGCCCACAAGTGTAACAAGGTACCTTTAATTAGACATTTCCACTTTCTCCTGATGGTCATATGGACTCTCAAGACTCATTTCTTCCTCAACATTTACCATCAATTAACCAACCATTTACCATCAATTAACCAACCACCACTGCTTTCCCTAAATTTAACTCACCCTTTGTCACCCTAATTGCATNCCTCCCAACTGTCCCAGTTTCAGAGGGACAGTCCTGCTTTTGGGTGACTGTCCTGCTGTCCCGCTTGACTACCAGTTTTTTACGATAAATGGACAAACTTGTAGACAATGAGGTTTTCTTTTTATTGAGTGTTACATNTTGCCTCGTTGTCTGTTGCAAAACGGATGGGGCCAGGGCCGGCACCCCCGAAATTTGGTGCTAGGTTTGCCTAGGGCGCCAGGAGACCTAGTACCGGCCCTGTACGTGGGGACATGGTAGGGCTTAGTTGTGCTAGAACTAATTAAATGTGTATTAGAGCTAAATAAATGTATAAAAATGTAAGAACTTTTATGTTAAATGCATCATAGGTATTTCTGTTTTTGTGTTGTGATTTTGAGTAAGTGTGGGTGTGTGTCTGTAGAAGACTTGTGCTAATATAGAAGCGTAAGAAGACAAGAAGATGATGACTGAGGAATGGGCAGACTTGTATACATAGGGAAATAAAAGCATATATGCATTTATACAATCCTACTGAACACATCAAAGGCCTGATTTTATTTAGACATCACTCCTGCTAAATGTGTTTCTCAAAAGGCCACTATCTGGGCGTTTCTCAAAGACCTCCAGATAGTTGTATGGTTTTAAACTGTCAACTCTGTCTATTTTGTGATTATTCCACATCCATTGTTGGTTAGGATTCTCTATTACTTGTATATTTTGTGTATCATGTATCAGCGTTGATTATTTTCACCTCTCAATCTATAGATGATTTTTATTACTTCACTTAAAAAATGCAAAAAAAACCTGCAAAAACTAAGTATAACAAATTGTATCCATTAGAAAACAACACAACAACCTCAATCACTAGAAATCAGTTCCTTCTGCCAGTTATAGCTGTCTGCTGTAATATTTCTCTGTTTATTTTCTATTTTATTCAAAACCCACAGAATGTGCTGAGTCTTAATATATGCCTCCTAATGGGAGAATGAATAGATAAATATGCAATGCATTGTATATACTTATCCAAAATAGGAGCCACACACATCATTCACAAAATGATGCTTTTATCAACTAAGACAATGAAAAGAATAAAATGGTCCTGACAGCTGATGTGTTTTCATGTGTTGGACTCAGCTTTATAATTAATAAAGATAATGTGTGCAGTCTATATTTCTTTTTCTTTGTACATCCATGGTTGAAGGAGTATAGTCTAGTGTGTAAAATCTGTTATGTTAATATGTTGCTTATGTGTTGAACATAAAAATGGGGTTAATGTATTTGGCAATCCTGTACTTGACATCTGAATGAGGCTTTTAATATGTACTCTATTCGCCAGTCATTACAGAAGTACAGTGATTACAAATACAATACTGAAAACATTACACTAGTATAGAAGGGGGTATATTTTATCACCAGAATCATTTTACTTCTACTTTCTTATGCATTACAAATATAAGAGTGAATAATGACCCCACATAACTGTACATATTACTTCAATATATATAGTACAGGAGCCTAGTAAAGCAGTGAAATCATAACCAATTCCCTGGACATAAAAAACTTTTATTAGGCCCCATTAGAACCATTAAATGTCCCAAAGAGTGGACATGAAAATCACTGCTTAATAAACTATTATGGTACAAAAATACTAATGTCCTCTTGTAATAATCTACCTGTGAGTTACAAAACAAGGCTAGATAACAGACACAAAATTAAGAGAAAACCCTAGTACTAAGTACTCCAGTGCATGTAATTGTAAAAATGTGTAAGTGCCTAAAACCAGGGAGGTTGAATTTTCCTTATTATAGAGTCCTCTAAATAGGTAAACCAGTTGAGAGTATATATCGGGATAATTAATGGAACTGGGTGGCTCTCAAGCACAAATATATGCAACATATTCTGTCCATTACTGTACGCTCTCAGTAACTCCCTATACTGATCCACCCCTTTCTATTTTCATAGTTTTGTTACTAATACTTCTTCCCTTTCATAACAGCATTTATACTTCTGTGTCCATTAATTAAGTCATAACCCACCCTGGTTTTTTTTCCGTGATCAACCCTGTAGTTGAACTAGATCTGAAATTATAAGCTGTAAAATAGGTCCACGCTACTTCAAAATGTGTGAGAAACATGTTCATATGCACCCACCACACACCAGATGTATCAAATCTGACAGCATAGCAGAATGCAGTGTACACAAGTGGGTGCAGGGAATAGATGCTAATAGTACAGTAGGCCCTCAGTGCTTTTATTGCCCACCCCCGTATGCCCCCAGAACTTTCAGCCCCAATATACCCCCAGTATTCTTTAATTGCTCCCAGTACTTNTATTCCTCCTGTATGCCCCCAGTATTATTTATTATCCCCCCTGTATTTTTATTTACCCCCTGTATGTCCCTAGTATTATTCATTATCCCCTGTATTTTTATTTCCCCCCCTGTATGCCCCCAGTATTATTTATTATCCCCTGTATTTTTAAGTTTCCCCCTGTATGCCCCCAGTATTATTTATTATCCCCTGTATTTTTAAGTTTCCCCCTGTATGCCCCCAGTATTATTTATTATCCCATTGGAAAATACCCTGATATCACCATAGGGCACGTCAGCGTCACACTGCAGTTGTTATGGCAACATATTGAATGTCCTGATTCAGGCACCATGAGAGTCTGTCACATTTCAGCGCGTTGCACTGCTTAAAGGAAGATGGGGATACAGAGCGGTACAACTGTCACCCCCTTGGTCACCCCCTTCAACTGTCACCCCCCTATGCAATCAGTACCCCCCTAGTGTGCCTAGTGTGAGTCCTCCAACAAAACCCGAACAAGGCGGAATCTTAACTCCAGTCTAACATATTTTGTGTCTATTTGTGCTCTTTTTTTTTTTTTTATAATATAAAAAATTAAACTACATATTTGCTTGTACTATGCTAATATAGGAAATATAGAGCACCTGCAACATTCTAACTTTCTTTCCAATATAGATTGGATACCTGCTGGTTTAATCACTGTAAGTCTGTTAGTGATAAATTCAAACTATGCACTTTAATNGGTAAATGATATAGCGAAAACATTATGAATGTGTGATCACAATATGGTTAAAGAAATATTTATTAAGTTATAGAGAACATGGAGAAGGATTTACTGAAAATAATTAAATATAAGTCATTAAAAATCTAGATATTGCTATGTCCAGAATGTTATTTATAAAACAACTCTACCTCATTAATACAGTATATCACATTGTGCCATGATCAAAGGTTTTCAGNCACTGATTCAGTGTATTAAATCCTGTGTAGTCAGGGGATTAGGACTCAGGACTATAACATAGAATTACAAGATTTTGGTGTGTTTTTATCTTGTGTGTATCACATCAGGAGCAGAAAACAATGAACATATATTAGGAAAGAGATTACAAAAACACATATATCTGGGAACATGTAGTGGGGACATATTTGGACAAGGTGACAAGTGGCTCTGACTGAAAACATGGGTTTAATATTAGCTGACAGCTTTCCACTATTTAGATCTATTTTCCCATATTGGAAAATATTGCCCTAAGCAAAATCACTAAATGGGGAGTAATATATAAACATTACTGAGGCACCCCTAGTCCTTAAAGTCCACCATGAACTAATTCAGAAGTAACTAAGTTGCTGTAGTTTGAACAAACAAGTGGCTCACTGTGATACTTCATATACCCTAGATTAGGGGATACACCTTTATTGTCCAATCAACTTCTATCTAATTCCTTGCTAGACATGATATTTCCACTTGACCCCTTCCATTCCTTGCAATAGAAGTTAAGACATTTTATATTATAGAACACTGTTAAACACGCGAGACCATCTGTGATGTGATGAGAGGAGAATGAGTGCGTAGTTTGGTGTATCGTAATGAATTGTTCCACTCTGATGTGCTTGGTCACACTCAGCTATCACCGCTGCTTGATTCCCATCTTTCATACAAGAAGCATTCAGACAGCTGTCAGAGTTACACTGAACCTGCCATCCCAATCAGCTGTCAAAATGTTCAATTCACTCACAATTCAGAGAAATTTAACTTGCATTTGAATTTCAAATTCATGCATTTTGTCTTTTTTTTTTTTAAATGAAGTCCTAATTTATAATCAGCCAATATAAGTAGGTCAGACAGTCACCGACTATCTCCCAGAAAAGCTGGTGCAAGTTAATATTAGTCTAAAAAGTCAGAAAGTTAACGTTTTTGTTGAAGCCATTATTTTGAGTTACCTTGTGTCTTTAGAAAATTGCAAACTCTAGAACAGCATTACCTATGCATCTGTTTAGTATGTATCATACATCTGAGAGTCAGGCTCTTAACTTTTCTAACTCCGATACATAGAAAATACTGGAAGANTAGGTGGAAACATTTTCCTTGCCAAATACTTTCTGATCTGGTACCATTTATGTATCTGCATAGGCAGAAGGAACTGTTGTTGTTGTTGCCAGTTTCCTTCACAACTGCTCTTTACCTGGCACATATCTGCATACCCAGTGGTGCTGTCTTAAGATCAGGGTACCATGGGAGGTTTGTCACAGTTTTTTTGGTCAACCATCTATAAGTTGCTACATCAATGTCAACCATATACTTTCTATTTTTACCATAATGTCTTGACATAAGGGCTGGCTCATACATCATATGATCTCTGCTGGTCCATCCCATTACATTGGCTGTAAAGGGATATCCCCTCTTTTCACGCAACACTGAGTAACATGTGGCTCTTAGCTCGAGCAAGGTATTGCAACCATCAGAACCACAACATCAGTGGGGACTTAGTGGAAGCAGAGTAGGGGACGTTCAAGTTCTCCATGTTGTAGCAGTGAGTGATTCTGGCCTCAGCCTTCACAATATTGGGGATAAGAGGGGATTTCCAGAGTTGGCCAATAAGTGTCTTAGCAGGTAGTAATATCTGACCCAGCACATAGCGGTCTGTAGGAGGGAAGTCAAGGGGGTAGAGATGAAGCAGCACAAGGTCCGGGGTAAGTGAGATAGTGATGCGAAAGACGCCCAATGCGAGCAGGAAGACTTCTGACCAAAATGACTGCAGAAGGGGACAGGCCCAATAGACATGGAAGTCTGATATTATTTTTTTTATGTAAATGTGATTCCAGAATGCCAAATTTACTGTGTACTGCTATACCAACATATATTATGACAAAGTTAAAGAGAATGTCAGCTGGGTCTTTACAAAGACAGTTTCTGTTTTGCCAATTATGGTGACAAAAATGCTGTTGTAATCTTATATTAAAAAAATTTATATTTAGTAGTAGTAAATATAATTTTTTAAAATTATTTCAATAATTTTTTTGGTGTTATGGCTAGTAGTGGAAAATAGGAGGCACCATGTTGTTTGCCCACAAATTTTTTTCCCAGCACCAAGCTTAGGGCTTAATTCTATGCTGTGCGAATGTTGAAAATTCACATTATTTCCTAATTTGCATCGGAAATAACGCGCTTCAGTACTTCTAGGAGTTCAACTGCCCAACTAAAAATACATTTGCTGAGTGTATTATTGAAATGGGTACGCTGTACGTGAATGGGTAACAACTGAATTCTTTAATGAAAAAGAAGTTTGCACANGGTTTTCATTAATAAATGTAGTACATGAATGAGTATAATGTAAGTGTAACTGTTTCATTTAAAAAGTCTNGCGGACTATACATAGTGTCTGCCACGTGTATGAATGAAAGGTTACACTACATAA
>JABWIB010002758.1:40689-55332 GCA_016617825.1 Platyplectrum ornatum | reverse complement strand
TGGAGACAGTCTGTGGTTTTAGTTCAGCCAAGAAATAAGACCTTTCTGTGGGGATAAGGCAATAAGGTCAGAGGCCTAAGTAGAAGGAAAATATTTTTAAATGGTTTATTTAGATTTCAAATCCCTTTAAAGATAAATAGAAATTTCTTNGAAATACAGAGAGCNGACGTTCTCCATATAGTGACCANTCAGTTTTCCCTAACTCTGCTTATCTTTCTATCCATTGCTGCCATCAATGAAGGGCACACACATGAAGTGGAAGAGGAGGAAGGTTTGTCCTGGAGCATGTTGGTGTCTGTGATTTCTATTGTTGTGCATGTGTTCTTAGATTGTAATGAAACATTTGTGTGTGGTGATCTGCAGATACTTGATGTATGTAGGAGAAGTAAAACGTTTCATCTTATGAAAAGTGTGGTGACAATCTATTTGAAGTAGTAGTTGGTGGTCTCTTAATTATCTAATTTCCTCCATTTTTCATCCTTGGATTTTGGTCTACCTTTAATTCAACTTAATGTAATTTCCATANCACTGTCCAAATGATACATTTTATATTATACTTAGTAGTTCTTAGAATAGTTTTGTTCTTAAACAGTATATTAATATTTCTGGCATGCTACTGTTGGCCCACATCTTACCTGTCTAATATATAAACATAGTGGATAGTGACTTTTACATTGGTGTCCCTTTAGTTTAGTTGTTATTNCCATCTACTGGTGGTTATGGGACAGAGTAAATTATCCTTGGGCTATTAAGTGATTGTTCTGACTTGATGCATGACTGGCTTATCCGACGTGATCAAATTTGTGGGATAACTAAAAAACTTTCCTTTTAATGCAGTGACTAGATAAATAGATCAGAAGTACAGAACCAGACCACTGCTGGGCCGGTCCTGCTAAGATTGACAGAGCAGCGTCATCGCATAGTGGACAAGGGCTAGTTCAGTCGCATGGAAATTGCATAACATGGCATAAGATTAAGCAAAGTGAAATCTTTCCAATATCTACCAGATACAAAATCATGCGAACTCCATACTGTGGAGTTCTATCCAGTTGTCTTTTTCTGGTGTTTGCAGTGAGACCACTAACTACATGTAGCGGGACTGGATCCAGACTGTGGGGGGGAAAGTGTACTGTGTGTACAATGTGGATACTGTGTGTACAATGTGGATATTCCGCATAAATAAAAACGTAGAAATGTTGCTCTGTGGTGGGGGAGAAATGGTATTGAGAGTACAGTAAGGGCTTTATTGTTTCATCCATTACATACTATCCAGATGTTTGAGCCATCCATGGGATACAGCAGCCATCAGGCATTGGATCTTTGTCTGGATCTTGTCCTTTGTTCAGAACAGTATTCATNTAAATAGGGGAGAGAGTTAAAGTATGTAATCAGTGTGGTATCTGTGGCACGTTGCTTACATTTTTCTCTCTTTCCACAGATGTACCTCATGTGTCTGAAGAGAAACACATGGAAAATGGAGTGCTGCCGAATGAAAATAAAGAGCGAATTCTACACCGGTATGTATAACAGTAATGTGGGCTGTATAACTAAAAGGAGACTGTTAACTTATACTTAATGTATCGCTGGCGTTTCACCTGCCTTAGTGGATGGCACCAAATGTATACAAAATGTCCACACCCTACCCCTGTTCAGGCGATGGAGTGGACATGCTTTATTTACCAATCAATTATTTGACTATTTGTTAAGTTTAGGATCTTGTGGAGTGTGTGACCATCTTAATAGAGTTGACATTTAATNAAGGCAATCTAAAAGTGCACCTGTGACAGGATATGTGCACGATTTATTCAATCTTCATTAAACATGATATCCATTCCCTGTGTATTATTTTTATATTCTCTGCAGACAGCTGAGCGCATCCTCTGACACACCATCTACACATAAGAGCAGCACTGCAAACCTCCAGAAATCGGGGGCTGAGAATGAATGGAAACTAACCGAAGCNGATAAGGCCAAAACCGGCAGTGTGAGTATAAGGATCTTTACAGTGTTTTATAATGCAAAAACGCATCACCACAACCAGGACCCAGGAGGAGGGAGAAGTGTAGCCATAAGGCAGCTAGCTTCCATGGAAAGGGAAAGCTGCTTCTGTGCAGNGTGAGAGAGGTCCGACAGGAGGGATATGTGCAATAAACATGGTATGCTAGGAATGNTAGTTATCATTATGGTTAATATCTTAAAGTATTCACCTGTTGCTTGTAGAATTTTTGTTAAATCATCTGCGAAGGGCCACATCGNAGATGATTTATAAGTTCCACGGTGCTGCCCCCAAAAGGGGCCCTACTTTTTATAAGCATTATGGATTAAAATGCATTTGAAAACCTTGTATATGCATTGTTCAAATGCAAGTTTTCAAATGTATATGCATTTGAAAACCTTATAAATCTAACAGTGTTCATGTTGTTTTTCTAGGTTAAACTGGCCGTGTTTTGGGAATATATGAAAGCGACAGGTCTCATTCTCTCTTTCCTGAGTGTAATCTTGTTTCTGTGCAATCATGTTTCTTCCTTGTCCTCCAATTATTGGCTCAGTCTGTGGACGGATGATAAGGTGGTCAATGACACCCAGCAGAACACGAAAATGAGGCTAAGTGTTTATGGCGCATTGGGGATGTCACAAGGTTAGACCCTGTTGCTTTAATATTCAATTTTTTCTCTTCTTTAATGTCATAGAAGAGTTATAATGCACAATATA
Organism: Platyplectrum ornatum; assembly: GCA_016617825.1. Taxonomy (NCBI): domain Eukaryota; kingdom Metazoa; phylum Chordata; class Amphibia; order Anura; family Limnodynastidae; genus Platyplectrum; species Platyplectrum ornatum. The sequence goes on along the minus strand of JABWIB010002758.1, from coordinate 52,620 downwards.
CATCTTATCTGGTTATTAGAGACTTCATGGCAGGTTTACAATTACAAACATGTCCACATTCACCTTATAATCCATGAGAGAGTAAAGCTGACACTTTTAAACAAATATTTTCTTACAGTTGTAAGGTTTGCATCCATTCATTGTAGCGCTTCCTGGTGTGTGTGTGTTTCCAGAGATTGGGAAGCTTGTTTTGGAGAAGAATTATTCATTGCTATGACTTTTACAGGACCACCTGCAATACAGTTCTTGCCTGTTATGGTTACTCATCACCAGATGGCACTGCTTTCATGTATTACAGTTTTATAACAGCCTCGGTGATGGGCACGTTCTGCAATCACAATGTCAAAAGAAATACATCTGAATTGCATCCACATTCAATATAGTATTAAAGAGTAATCGTGGTCTCTCCCTTCACCTATGGGAGTGTGATTTGAGTCATTGGAGAAGTCATAATATAGAATAATTAGAAACAAACATCCATAGTGTAATCCTGTTTCCTAAGATTTTATGTGGTGTACTTGATTGTTAGCTTCAATATAATCCTTCACTCAAGACAGTTTGCCTCCCAAACTTTGTTGATTAACTTTAACTTTAAGTGCGGTAAGCTGAAAAAGGAACAAGGGAACAAAATCATGGTACAGTACAATCCCTAAGGATTATTCTACTCTTTATCTCCTTGTACTTCTTGCGTTGTATCATACAATTCCTCCCTTCTGATATTTGCTCCAGTCTTCAGACTCTGGCTCCATTCCTCATACTTCAGTAGATCATTGGGAACATATAGAAATAAAAAAAGAACTAAACCGTAGTGTGGTCCATACATAGAAAATGATAATGTCGAAGTAGAATAAACACGTAGTCTAATGAAATGTCTGATATTGAGTAGGATGAGTTTTGATTTGTTTGTTTATTCTCCTATAACATTTCAGGAATTGCTGTGTTTGGATATTCCACGACTGTATCTCTAGGAGGAGTCCTTGCTTCCCGTTACCTTCACATGGATTTACTTCATAATGTACTCCGATTTCCCATGAGTTTCTTTGAGCGGACTCCAAGTGGAAACCTTGTTAATCGGTTTTCAAAAGAGATGGACACAATAGATTCTATGATTCCCCAGATCATTAAGATGTTCATGGGATCACTGTTTAATGTAATTGGAGCCTGCATAATAATTCTGATTGCCACACCTATCGTGGCTGTAATCATTCCACCTCTTGGGCTGCTTTACTTCTTTGTACAGGTAAATAGTCCGATACTCGCTATAAATTGAGTCACTGTGTAAAATAAAATGCTGACAGCAAATAAGGGCCTGAAAATAATAAGAACCAAAAATATATTCAAATCCTAGAAACTGCACATTTCTTTGGTGTATATTATATATTTTATCCTTTATATTCAGACATATAATTGGCTGGTGCCCACAGAGGTTACAGTATGTTGTCATCATCCCAAATAGTATTCTGTTTCTTTTTACATTTTAAGCAATTAGTTGACAAACTACAGTAGATTCAATCTTGGTCCATTAAATTGGGCTTCCTTATGTCCTCAGGAGGCCATGGTCTTCTTTTGTGAGGATACATTTCTAGAGTTCACTGTTTTAAATGTTATAAATGGAAAGGATTTTATTTAGTTAAATAATGAACATTTTTTCTTATGTACACTATGTGGGAATATATAAAAGGACTTTCAATTGTTTTTTTTTGTGGGGAATGTTTTTGTTTTGTGGTTTTTTTTTTTTTTGTTTACTTGATGGTACAGATTGCTCCACAGAAACCATCTTCTTTTCTTTTTTTGTCTTTTTAATCTCCCTTTAATCTCCCTTTCTTTATTTTTAAAGAGATTCTATGTTGCAACATCAAGGCAGCTGAAGCGGTTGGAGTCTGTCAGCCGATCTCCGGTATATTCCCACTTCAATGAAACACTGTTAGGTGCTAGCGTCATTCGGGCATTTGGGGAGCAGAAACAATTCATCCAAATTAATGACTTCCGCGTGGATGAAAACCAAAGAGCCTACTACCCCAGCATTGTCTCAAACAGGTACATCCGCTACATCTGCTACCATTGGCCAACGCATAAGCACAAGGGACTGGATATAGACAGCAGAACGCGTTTCTTTAATGCAGCATGGATTCAGATATAGAAAGTAAAACTGTTCTCATTTGCACTCTGTGTTCTTTACGGATCTGCATTCAAAGCTCCATGTAATGTACCCTGTTTGTGGAAGGGAGCAAACAATAGTACAATTAAGGCAAGGGGGTCTGTGTGCGCATTCCCCTTTGTATGTGGGAGTGGTCACTTCCCATACGTAGGTGACTCTGTATAGTGTGGGTTAATTAAGCAATTCCAGTGTTTGGTTCACCATTTGCTNGAATTGCTCAATTCTGGATCTGGTCCAAGGCATGTTAGTCTGTGAAACGCTAGGCTGTCTTATCGGATAGATTTTTTCTGCTCAAATTCAAGAAAGACCAGCAGTAACTTTCACTCCTTTAGTCTCTCCACAGATATTAAATACAACCTTCTCCTCTCCTCAATCCACTCATGTAAGAAAAGAGAGATGGAATGGAACGAATAGTGTTAGCGTTTTTATCAATATTAAAGAAATGACTACTCACAATGAATAGACTTGTATATCTTGCATATCTCGGTTGTCTTTTATGTGGTATTGGTCTTCTGCTAGAAGGTGCTGTGGATCCATTGGCTCCGTATACAGAAAAAAAGAGAAAATGATTTGTGCAACCGGCAACACAACATTTTAATCTTCAAGAAAAGTATTTGCTAAATACTCGCACCTTCCAAAGAAGTTTTAAGCCTCTGTGAATATCTTGTATCCTGTATCAATCAGGCGATTTTCTCCTCAATGTTGCAAAGACCAACCGACTAGCTTGCAGCAATCCCCTTCCTCCAGTGAAAGATTCTCCCAGAGGCTTCTTTGGATGGTGTGAGTATTTAGCGATTGCATGATTTGTGTTCTCTTTTTTTCTGTATCTGGATCCAATGGAGAGCTGCAGCACCATCTAGCAGGAGAAGACCAATACCACATGAACAACAACTGAGATATGCAAGTTATATAAGTCTATTCATTGTTCTTTAGTATTGATAAAAACGCTATCACTATTTGTTCTATTCCATCTCCTTTTTCTTACATGAATGGATTGAGAAGAGAAGTTTGTATTTGATATCTGTGGAGTGACTAAAGGATTGAAAGTTTTGGACTCTGATTTTTGCTGGACTTTCTTTGATGAATTTGAGTACTGAATTAACATCTAAAAGGGGTGTGGTAGTGCTGTGGAGATTGTTGTTTTGATTTATGGTTTAATTCTGAATTTGATTTTGAATATTGGGAAGGTGTTGCCCATTTTACTATCTCCGAGCAGTCTTACACACTGTGCACTGTTTGATCTGGACATCTACATGTTGTTGCATGACATTCCCTGATGAGGTGTTCCGCACCTCTTACAATGACACACTATGAAATTATCATTTGTTTTTTATTATTCTTAATTATATGAAGTGCAGAAATCCAGATATAAACGTGACAATAAAAGCTCTGGTTATTAAGTTTGGAAGTTGAATTGATACACAAGTGTTAACTGTTCTCTGCACTGTATTAAGAAGTGACTGGACAGGGGGTAATTCTGTCTGTTTCCAGGTGGTTGGCCATTAGACTGGAGTTTGTTGGAAATTGTATCGTCCTGTTTGCTTCGCTCTTCGCAGTGATTTCCCGGTATACGTTGAGTCCTGGATTGGTTGGGCTCTCTGTTTCTTATGCTTTACAGGTAACTGATTTTGTTGCCATCTATTTAACAAAATGTTTAAAATGAATATTTGACTGACAAATTCATCCTACTTATTGAACCACAATTCCAGCAGGTGTGTTTGCGTTCAAAGTTGTGTAAATTCCTAAAATATGAAATATTGTTTACATAAGCGAAAATGTGCTGGTATTGAGGAAATGTTAAATAATATGCTGCTATTTAGAAAGGGATTTGGGAAACATTGGGGGCGGAGGGGCAGAGTGTGGGGGTTGAGGCAATATAAAATTAGGGAGTAGAATAAACTTAAATGGGCTGGAGGGTGGTAGGTCTTGGTATTATGGAGGACTGGGGTATCAGTAATAGGAGGATTGTGAAGAAAGGTACAGGATGGCCCCCCAGCTTAACATTGTGACATTGGAGTCCAATATAGAGCTTTAGGCGTTGTACTGTACACAGTCCCCACAGTGTTGTTACTGTAGTACTTGAGTGTTCTGTAAACAGACTTCTGTAATATTTGTGTAATCCCCAGGTTTCTCTGGAAAACTCCCTACTACATTGTGTATACAGGACAGTATATTCTTAGCTCCTGCGATGCGTACAGTTGTCTAAAAACATCAATCTTTGAGTCTAAACAGACCTGGCCATTACGTAGAAGAGCAGCACATATAAATTAAGAACACACTCTTAGTTTCTTCTTTGCTGACATGCATGTAAAATTCCTTATACAGTAATGTTCCTCCCATAGAGCCAAAATAATTATATCTATGTTTTAGGCATAATATATAGATATTTTGCAACAAATATGGTGTAGCCATAGAATCAAACTGTGCCTAAATATTTTCTTCATCCAACTTGTGGCATATACTGTGCCATCTTTGGTCGAAGAGGAATTTTAGAAGTGGTGGTATGGACAGATAGAAAATAATAGAGGTGAATGGAGATTTACAGTGTGTGTTGGGTTAAATGTGATATAGTTTTTGAAAATGTGTTTGAGATCAATGCAAAATTATTATTAAACATCCAATAGACATGACTGTGAAGGTAGCATTGACATGAGAATAATCTGATTACAGCCAATAAGTTACAAATATAATAAAGGAGCATATCACACATAATGAATATATACTACTAATAATAATAATAATAATAATAATTGAATGAATAAAAATTGTCTAACATTACTATTGAAAGATATTAGTACATATTTACCAGACTATATATACAGGGGAATGATGTGCCAAGTTTTGCAAAGCACATATAGCATAACAGATCCAATATCCCATATCTTGCATATGCTGGTCACTAATGCTTCACCTGGAATTTACTGAAAAGATAGTAAAAAAAAAAATGTAGTAAAGACAATAAATGTTCATAGAAATAATTCCAATAGCATTGCAAATGTAAGAAATACAGTGTTATGTTAGTGTCAGTATAGTCATAGAACCATGCTTTTTGTGCTAGTTCAGATTTACTACATTACATTAAAATAAATTAAATTCACAGGTGACCACGTACTTAAACTGGCTTGTAAGGATGTCCTCTGAACTGGAGACCAATATTGTAGCAGTGGAGCGAGTAAAGGAGTACTCTGATCTGGTGCAGGAGGTAAGCGTTGAATTCATTGAACAGTAAATAGTTTTTGTCTGTGCCTTTAGGCCACTTAATTGTCCAATATAGAACTCACGATCATGCAATCGATGCAGGGCAAGTATTATATGCCTATTTATACACTTGTAGGCAGAATGTTAGTATGGCAGTAGGCATATTATCATGCTTGGTCCTAGTAGTTCTGTCACTACACGTGTGTAACAAATGTAATACACTTCTGAATATGTGTATTCCTTCTAGTTGTCATGTAAAAATAATGAAATACAATGCTACAAAGTACTGTTATAATTTACAAAAAATACTATTTCCTAAATNTTTTATTTGTTATGATTTTAGTATGTGTTTATTTTTATCACAATTGAAAACCTTCACTTTGTATTAATTTTTATCCTTTATCCTGGTACTTAGGCTCCTTGGTCTATTGAACAGACTGCTCCAGAAGGCACATGGCCACATGAAGGCAAGATTGAGTTTCGAAATTTTTGCTTGCGTTACAGAGAAGATTTAGACCTGGCTTTGAAAAATATTGATGTTACTGTCCAAGGTGGTGAAAAGGTAATTGCAGCAGACATTAGCATGTTGTGTATCTGTTCAGACCATAATACTTCTACAAGCTTCAGTGGTTCCTATATGATCATGTTTCATTCTCCCATAATAATAATAATCCCATAGTGGCTGCTATGGAGCCCGCAACCCTAGAGGGTCCGCCAGTCCCCATGCAGTCCGGACTAAGTAGGATCCAAATCCCCTAAACGGAACGAAGGGATCCAGTCCCAGTAATACATAGCGTGGTGGTGCAGCCATAACACTGCGCCAGCGCTGCTGCTGCGCTGTCGGTCATGACTGGGAGCAGCAGGTAACTTTGTTTTATTTATACAGTATGGGGTATATTTACTAAGCAGGGAATTTGCTGGGGAATTGAAAAGTGGGGAAGTTGCCCATAGCAACCAATCAGATTCGAGCTTACATTCTCCAGTATGTAAAATGAAACTGAGAGCTCGATTCTGATTGGTTGCTATGGGCAACTTCCCCACTTTTCAATTCCCCAGCAAATTCCCTGCTTAGTAAATATACCCCTATATATATATTTTGGATAGGATTTAGATTTATCATATCCTTATGGTCTATTATCTCTAATAAATCATTATAAAATTATAGTAATGAAGATAATCATAATAATAAGGATTTGGAATGCAAAATCTAGTCCACAGCCGTGGTTTACATCTCTACATAGGTTTAAGTTTGGTGATTGCACTATATCTGTATAGTATGAAAGAGAGTTTGCAAAAGTTGATGCAAAGCTGCAAAACTGGATAGACGCATGTTTGTTGCTCATGGTCAAAAAACTACTTTAAAATTCACCCTTTCTACGTCTACGCGATAGATTTTTGTAGTTACTACATCTGGTAACCATGAAGACTGAAAGGAACACNGAATGAATTACTAGATCTTAATTGACAGCAATTTTCCTTTGCAAACTTGTGTTTGTTTATTTTAGGTTGGTATTGTTGGCAGAACAGGAGCCGGAAAGTCGTCTCTTACCCTTGGATTATTTCGTATTAATGAGGCTGCTGCAGGAGAGATCATTATAGATGGCTACAACATAGCAAAGATTGGTCTGCATGATCTCCGATTTAAGATTACCATTATTCCTCAGGTATGACTAACCCATGAACCTAATGTCTTAACGTATCAGTTTTAAATNACAACTGAATGTGGTTCTTTAATGGATCACCTACACCATATCTGGACTAAGTATACAATAAGTGATACTTAGTGCTTTAGATAAACATACTGAACTGTTTACCAAAATGCTTTAGTGTTGGTCAATAGTTTCACTGCATTTTTGTGACTGCTGGGCTCTGGTAACTCGGGCTATGAAATCCATTCTAAAATTAACCAGCCACTAAATTACTCATGTAATTGAGGTATTTCATATGTCATCTGTTGAAGCCATTAATACAGTTCTTTATATTGTAACTATGCTTAGGTTTGTGTCTTGGGGATTTTGAGATAAAGGGATTTGCTACCTTTTAACTAAAAGTAAAAAAAACTTCTCTTGCAGGACCCAGTCTTGTTTTCTGGATCCCTTAGAATGAACCTTGACCCCTTTGAAAAGTACACGGATGAAGAGGTGTGGATTGCCCTGGAGCTTGCCCACCTTAAAAATTTTGTTTCAGGTCTTCCTGACAAGCTTAACCACGAGTGTGCTGAGGGTGGAGAAAATCTCAGGTGAGATCAGTGTTAATGTTAATGATAAAACTTTTTTGATACTTGTGTAACATCCTATATATAAAAAAAAAAACAACTATTAAAATTGTCTTTGTATAACATTATATATAGTGTATAATATATATAATATAGCAATACCCTGAGTTGCAAAAGGCACAATGATTTCAGAGTTATTCTTATTATTTTGCAGCATTGGTCAGAGGCAACTAATTTGTCTGGCCAGGGCCCTTCTTCGGAAAACAAAGATCCTAGTGCTAGATGAAGCTACAGCAGCTGTGGATCTGGAGACTGATGGACTCATTCAGTCAACTATTAGAAAAGAGTTTGAAGATTGTACTGTTATAACCATAGCTCACCGACTGAATACAATCATGGATTACACAAGGTAGTATTTCATGCTCTTCTTATTTTTGTATGTATGTATTTTATTTCTAATCTGGTGACCTATTTTTGTTCTTATGTTCCTATGTTTTTAGGGTGATGGTCCTTGATAAAGGTCAAATTGTGGAGTTTGATTCTCCCAGTAAACTTCTTCAGAAGAAAGGTGTTTTCTACAACATGGCCAAAGATTCTGGATTAGTATAATTGTGTGTTGTATTATACTGTTGCATTGTTTTGCGAAGGGAATGCCTGTTGACTAGGTGTTTTACTGGACGATTGTTGAACTGTTGTTTCCACCAGACATATGCAAAGATTACTGACGTGGAATGCATTTTCTATTTGTAAATAATTTCCTTTTCTTTTTTTTTTTTTGACTGGAATCTTGAATATCTAAATATCCTCACCATAGTAATCTATTAGCTCAGATTTTGTGGGGTGTGCATTTTTTTTTTGCAAGTTGGTGACATTATAGCATGCTGCAGTAGGATCCACTCTATCATCCTGACTTGAATTTATGGGTAATGACTCAACGTGAAATGTGCTTTGTCTTGGCTCGAATGTAGAACTCACCATCTTTGTTAGCCAAGCGTATATCTAGCCATACAGGCCCTACAACCTATTGAAAACTGGGTTTTCTTTTGCATTTTGGTGTAGAAATTAGGAAGACTTTTTTATTTATTTTTTTGTTCTTGGTATTTTCCAATATGNAAAGGGATGACCATAGACCATTTATAGTGTCACCATTGTATTGCTGTCCCAAACTTGTTTTTGGGTACTAGATTATTGGTATTCTGTGTTCTTGACACTAACTATTCTGCTGTTTTCAGCTGAGTAATGATAGAGAAAATTGGAGATTTCAATGGCAATCTCGTCTGCCTATTTTTGTTTTTTTGGTATTTTTTCAAGCTGATGTACACATAGGCCATGCCTTAAGAGTAGATGCTTTTACACTTCACAGTTACACCATTGCACATCCGTAAGACCTGTGAATGCAAATGCCAAACCGTTGCACGCTTGTGAAGATACAGCAGGTAGATGAATTTTCTGTGTCTCTTGCAGTAATTTCATGGGCATTATTGTATTCCATGCAAATTCTGTAATGCTGTTCACCGAAGTCTCAGGAAAACATTTTTACTGAAAAAGAAAAATCTTCTTTTCTTTGCCATGCAACTTTAAAATCTATATATTTTAATTCTGGAGAAGGAAAGAATTATTTTGTTGGTATCTGGAAAACATTAGCTTTTCTACTTCTAAGTAATTCTAAGAGTTCAATATTTTGATGATAATCNTATCGGGCCTATTAGAAAAAAAAACACAAAAAACAACTTTATATAGAGTGTATCAGGCGTAACAGAAAAGTGCTGGCAGCCATTTTGTTTTGTGCTAGTATATATTTTGGAGCTGACAGTCTGTCNGATCATTAGGAAAATAGGGAGATGTTATGTGGCATATCTCTGTAATTCTGTTAATGCCCAGCAAAAGAATAAGCTGTCTTCTCCTTGATATGTTTCAAATAAATAAAATTAAACGTATTATATATTGTAAATGGCTGCCACCATTAGTGTGTGCGCTGTATATATCAGAGAAATAAGGCTTTTGGTATGCAACAAACTCTTTGCTGCTCTTTCTCTCCCTGACANTAACAAAATGTTAAAATTGCCTCCAGGATTTTTGTATGCCAAAGAACAATAAGATAACAATAAGCATATCCCCAGTAGGTGATAACAATAGCATGGTCTGGGATTTTGTTCTTTGCTCTTGTGGAAGCTTCACTGCCTGCAATACAATGCTTACAACTGAATTATTATTAAAAATAATCATTACTACTAATAATAATAATACTAATAATAATAATAATAATGTATCCAAATGGTGCTATTTAACTCTTATATCTCAGAAGGAAGTCAAATGAATGTTCTATGCCTCTAGTCAGTAACGCTGTTTCATAGTCTCAACACTCCAGGTGTAGTTGCAGTACAATATACAGAGGAACTGTAACTGAATTTACACGCAATGGTATAAACGGATCCAAATATTCGCTCTCAACCCAGCCTAGTGTTGTTCAGGTGTGGCTGAACTGGTATCTATTTTACGCTTTGACGTGCAGCCAGCATATATTACCTCGGTTAGAGACAGATTTGTTCTTAAGTTACAACTATTTATTTTTTTCTAAGTTATAATCTTTAATTTTACAGAATACTATTTTCTTTTGAAAAAAAATTTTTTGTAGCAAAAGAAGAAAATATTTGTAAAGAAATGAATACTGACAAACATCATTCTGCTTGTCTTTATATGTGTATTACAATAAAACTGTGTTGTAAGAACATGCTGTGATTTGGCTTGAAAGATAATACATGTACTTTTTTGATATAGCCTATAGCGTACATGTGCATTTGTTAACAATAAACTTTATTTACTCATTAGCGTCCTTATTGCCATGTAGAATGCATTAGGAGTGCATTCAATAAGTGTATGATATCAAACAGGTTTATATTCCATTATTCTTTTAAAACTAAATATCTGTTGGTAAAAAAAAAAACAAAAAAAAATTTGTGTAACCCCCTAAAAGTCAACAGGTATAAGATAACGCTGCAAAAAAGAATATTACAGAATATTCCTATTGGTAAGAAGAGGCAGAACTAGTTTCTGGTTTTTAATAGGTTCAATGACCTATTCACAGTAAGGACTGGATCAAGACTCAGTCCTATGCTTACTTACGAGCGTAAAGTGACAGGTGGGGAAAAACCATGTTAAATTGCTGGGGAGGTAAATTGCATTAGTTCCAAACAGTTATAGAGTTGAGAGATGATGTTTCCAGCCCATGTCTAATAACAGTGTAACAGTAACACTGGTCAGTATCTGTGTGCAACATGCAAAAATAAAGTATTCTCCCTACATGCACACACTGACATTCATTATACCTCCCCTGCAATTCATCATGGTTTTACCCATACTTTATGCTTGTAAGTATGTAAGATTGTTTATTTGTAATATATAAAACCAGTGTATGTGGGATAAGATATGTTACAGAAGTTGAATAAAAGGCTAGATTTGCTAATTTTCAGAAAAGGAAAATGATGTTAGCATCATAGCAGCCAATCGGATTGCAGCTGACATTCTCTAGTATGTAATAGGAATGTGTGAGCTAGAATCTGATTTGTTGCTACAGAAGTCTCATTAGATCTCTAATAAAGGTAGACGTTTTATTAGAAGACACATTGCAAAAATGCAGTGGTGTAGTGAACACAGAAGGAATATGATCCATGTTTTGGAAGGACCGTCCTGACTTCTTCAAAGGCTTGGAGAAGGACAGACCTGGCTGTAAGTATAAATAATGAAACTACTAGAATAACATTTATGAAAATGTTAAGGAAAAGGATATTTATATTAAATGATTAAATTGTACTGTTCATATTAAATAAAAAAATGTCACTTTTGTAAAACCAAAATATAAAATAATCTCCTAATGGTCAAATTGTGGGGTTTTGGACTTATCACTGATGCTCTCATAATCAATAAACATTTAAGATAAACAAGTCTGTACTGCTCAAAAATTACACAGGGTAACAAACTGGGTCATGTTCAGTGGTGATTGAAATACGCCGGATACATACATAGAGACAATGGGGTCACACAGGCAGGTGACAGCAGCCATAAGGGGCTTGGATCTGTTGTAAAGCAAACTCTGACAGAAATAAGATGATGGCGTCTTGCAAACTGCATGCAAAGCAATATTGAAAAGCATAATAATTAACCAATATGGGAGCTGATCCCGACCTGTGCCTTACAGGGATTGGGAGCGCACGCAAAAAAATGGGCGCAATCCCTGTGCTCTGCACTATATTTCAATGAGACCTGGGAAGTTTCTCTCCTTTAAATAGATACAGCAGTGGATGCCCGCTGAGATGGTACATGTCATGTTTTTGTAGTTTTCCCCTTAAAGAAAATATATTTT
>JABWIB010002758.1:8295-26692 GCA_016617825.1 Platyplectrum ornatum | reverse complement strand
GTATATTTACTAAGCGGCGAGATTGCAGTGAGATTGGAAAGTGGGGATGTTGCCCATAGCAACCAATCAGATTCAAGCTCTCTGTTTCATTTTACACACTGGAGAATGTGAACTCGAATCTGATTGGTTGCTGTGGGCAACATCCCCACTTCTCAATCTCACTGCAATCTCACCGCTTAGTAAATTTACCCCCATATGTACATCTCTGCAGTCGTTGCTGGGCACCAGAGAGGTACAGGAAGCACCAGGGGAGTGGGGGAGCAGCTGGGCACATCTCCGGTGCCCAGCCATGGCTGCAGATAGATTAGTATGGGGTCTTTTATTTTTTTATTTCTTTTAGTACTAGAACAATATCGTTTTAATGGATGCCCAGCCAGGCCACGAATCCACTCCTTAATATTGTCTGTAACAAATTCTACCTATTTTTTCTCTTATTTTCACAATTTCCAGTGAAAGGTTCCTGTGGTACAGAGGTATATCTGATTACATACTAAACAGGTAAAATGCAGGAAGAACAGGTTAGCAGCTATTGCTGGTGACTGCCATATGTGCCAGGTTGTTGTGGTATGCTTATTAAGTTATATAACATTCTTGCTCTTGTATTATTAGGTTTATTATTATTAGGTTAACCAGCTGATCTGTAATTCTCTGCTCCAGCAAACATTTACATATGCTCTCCCACACACCACTAATGCCAGAACTAGAGGAAAGCAGAGCAAAGCCCACTAAAACATTTCGACAGCCACGACATTGCTGATTTGTAAAATCCAAATAACACGCCAATTCTTATTTATACCATTGATTGAGTCACATTTGTTTAAAATATAAGCATGGCTGCTACCTCCATACAAGGTTGCCCAGTCACTGCAACTAAACCACAGAGAGATTCGAGTGCCACCATCGGTGCAATTTACTTCTGGTTGAGAACCTTTGGTATTTGTCTTGAGATCTAAGACCAGCTTTACACCCTGCTTTTCATGCGCTGGTTTTGACTGCTGTGCAGAATAAATAGCCATATATGAACCATATACAAAGTTCATCTATTTCTCTCTTACAGGGTGTGATTGGCAAAGTTGGGTGGTTAATGAAAAGGAAANGTCCGAAATGTGGCTGAACAATGAGAGGAAGATCTTGGAATGTTGATGAAGTCTTAAATAGAAGCCACATTATAGGCGACATCGCAGAACACCAGAGACTGCTTTTGGATGTATGCTTTAAAGCATGTACTTTTATAACATTTACCAAGTTTGACTTAAACACTTTGGAGCACTGATAGTTCCTGTAATTATAACCCCGCATCTTCTATCGCCATGAAGTGGCTGTGTAAACTTAACGAGTCAGAGAAGTTCTGGGTAAGTATTATATTTTTCTAGCGATTCTTTTTTTTTTACGTTTTTATTAAATGTTTTCTGTTAAAATTTACACAACAAAAAAGAGAAAACAAAGAAGACAATAAACTAACAAAGCAGATAGTAGACAGAATATACACAATACTGTATAGTTCCATACAAGAAAGTGTATAGAGATACAAATGCATCTGGCACAGTATAAGCGTGTAATTCAAGATATCACATGTTTAGAAGTTTAATGGTACTTCAGATTGATATTAATCTAATAAACACACATATGGGTGTGGTACTGGCACTGCTCATGCCATGTAGTAAGTTGACACTTTTACTCTTGAGACATAACTGTTTAAACCATATCAAAGCTTAGGCAGATGTAGAGTGTGCCCAGAACATACAGTGGTAACATAGGGAAGGCATCACTATAATATAACAAAGTCATGAACATACTGATCAAATCTACAAAGCACAAACTACATCTCATCAGTTCTTAAATAATTAGAATTTTGATTCCCCTGGCTTTCTGAACCATCAGTTAGTGCTAAGAATGTGAGAAGCTTTATCCTCAAATACATTTCACACATTGAGGATAAATGTTTATCTCTCTCCCGACAATACTGTATTGTTCCCNTGTTTAACCTTGTTTCCGTGTAATTCATGTTTGGTGTCTTTGATCCTGTTAATGTAATTCTGTGTATGTTATTTCTTGAGACACACAATATATACAACCCCCTTATATATACGGTAAGTTTTTCTTTTATTAGATACAGATTTTGTTTGTATTGGTTATGAAGTACAACTATTATGATACTGTTATGAAGGTGACATGTGCATCTCTGTAGAATAAGGGGGTTTCCTGGTTAAAGTGTTTTTTTTCTCTTTAAAACCACGCTTTTTGTATATCTGAATATATATGTTAGACCCCTTGAGATAGCAGTTAGTGCAGTTTGTATTTTGTATAGTGTGGTATGTTATTTCTTGGCAGTATTGTATGTTGAAAGGAGCTCTAACTGAACTGATTTTCTGTGCCCTTTGAAATTGTAGAACATAAATGTGTTAAAATATGACATTTTATCCAGATTAATGATTGTTCTTGTAATCCTGCTGATTAAGCCTGGCACACACCTATTTCATTATTGGGCCAGTTATATGATTTACTAAAGTTTGGTCCGCAAGTATCTGTACAGTGTGTATTGAGTAATGATTGATTCAGAAATTGTTAGGAATGATGTTGATCTCAGATCTGTTGTTAATTTAGTATTATGAGATTGGCTTGCTTATTAAGAAACACAATCATAAGTAATATTGTAAGAGCTATCACATCTCCAGCATGATTGCATAAATGTATACTCAACTATAATTAATTGCGTCCACCCAATATATTCCTTGTAGAAAATCTTGTTCTACAGCCCTCTCCCTGGGGCATAATGGGAAGTTGTATGCATAAAAATATAGTTTGTTTAAATAGTAAATTATTTATAGTAACAGAAACATACCATACAACTATTTGCCTCCAATTGTATTGCTCAGGACAGGACAGTTGACAAGTCGTTCTAAAAATACAAGGGAATTATGTGATGATAACCTTTTATAGAACATGAAGGAAAATACAGGAGGATTAAACACACTGCAAGTGTGTAGTACATCCTGCGTTTATCATGCTGAATACAGAATATATGCTGCTGTTTGATGTTGTGCATGCAACATCTAGTCTATTGGAACTGCCGCTTACTTTTGCTGCTTTAGGGACAGAAGAGCCATTTGGCACATGAAGACCTGTTGAATGAAAAGGATTCAGACAGTGAAGTTACATTATAAATATCCAAGTCACATTTAAAATTGCTAAGAGGAATACGCTGGCATATGGTTAGGGCTTGGTGTGGAGCATACAAGTGGAGTGGAGAATCTGAGGTCCTGTTAACTAATATATAAAACGAGTATGGTTGGCAGGATCTCAGGCAATTACTGGTCCAATCATACGATAATCATGTGATTGCTCCCATCTTTCCAGTATGTACTGTCAAAGAATGGGCAGTTACTGATCTGATTTTTGGGAGCTCCTACTTTTATAAGATCAACCATGTCTGCATAGTGCCGCCTTGTGGACATGTAAATGCAGTGTGGCATTGCAGGAAAGGCTGATTGGAACTTTACATTTGTGAGCGCAAATCTTTGACTTGTTTGAAAAATGTAAGTGTCCCTTTTAAATAATGGCATTTATTTATNTCACAGCCTTTATTGGTTACTTATTTCATTACATTTATAAATGAGGAAGCATAGGAACTGATGTGGCCAGGTTGGTTTTTGTGCACTGTGTATTCACACACATGCATATTTCTGTCAAATAGAGAAAACCTCATCATTTTTGTGGCCAGGTTTAATACAGTTGTGCTATATAATTTATTATACAATACATGAATTAGTCACGAAGAATATCATGCAGGCTCTATCATCAATACTATGTTTAATTTTATAGTAAAATTCCACTAGAATATTGAAATGTTTTTTCATTTATTGCAGGATTGGAACCAAACTTGGCAAACACACAACCCTGACTTCTCTCAATGTTTTCATAGCACTGTTCTTTATTGGATTCCGTGTTTTTATCTATTCATCTGTTCACCATTTTATATACTCTATCTTCGACGCTATGGACGGGACTACATCAGGATGTCACTGCTCAGCAAAGCAAAAACTGTAAGTATTTTGCCAGGAGTTTAATGGATAATGGAGTATTTTTTGCATAAATTTAGTTTATTGGTTTCAAAAAGAACAAACAGAAAACTGGCCCAGAGGGGTAAAGTAGAGGCTAAAGGCACCACATCAAGAAGGTGACAAACAAGGGTAAAGGGAGGGGGGAGGGAAGGGTAAGGGGGGAGGGGACACGCAGGATGATGGGAGTGAATGGAGTATTTTTTTTATTACTTCTGTCTTTGGCCAGTAAAATAGTTAATACAATGTATTTGTTATGTCTGGTACATTCTATGGACTGGATCACCACTTAAAGAAGGGATTGCTTTTCGATCAATGTGACCAGAAAGCGCCCAATTTTTTTTTTGTTTTGTAATTCAATACAAACTTGAATTCAGTACAGATCTGAATGACAAGATCCAGGCTTCCATACGATTTACTAACAATGACAGCACTCGTGGGAGAGAAGGGGTATTACAATTATGTGTTCCCTTCACACTCCTCCCCTCCAAGCTTCAATCAGCATGAACAGACTCCTCTGTATGCTAGTCTTATGTATATTATTATCTTCAAATTAACATTGTTCAACATGAATGTTTTGCACAATGCTTAAAATGGGAGCATCATGGAATTCTTCATAGGGTGTAAGGGCTGAAAAACACCTTTAATGTACAATTAACATACCCTCCTACCACACTATACCTATCCTGTAAGCAGACTTCCTCTGGATCAGGAGGATACATATCCATACTGGGAGGTGTGTCATGAATTATTACAAACTATTATTTAATCTTTTTAATGACTCATACCCATTATTTTATTGCGTAGATATTTTAATCAGACTTCCAAATATTGCCAGCATTGGACAGGGTGTATGGAAATTTACAAGAGAGGCCACATTTCCAGGGACATTTTGTATAATTATTTAATTGTTGGGTTCAGCTATTCATTGGAAGTCTGCTAAGGTCAATGACATAGTGTACATAGATACATTAATATGTCAGTCTCTACATACCTGCCTTCTATAAACGACTAGATACATTTTCTTTATTGCAACCTTGTGAATTCCAACCCTTTTAAATTCCAATATGACTGCTCGTTAAATGTTCTAACAAAGAATTTTCTAGGAAAGTATGGCCATTTTAGCATGGTTTCTTAATCCAATAAAAATGTACTTTATTTGTTATGGAGCTAAAGGCAAATGTAAGAAATGATTGCATGTTCGGAGTAGCTATTTACAGGTATCCCCTTGAGAACTGCCAGTTATCTGCACGCTCTGCTGGCAGGGTGGCCTGGGGAATTATAGAGCTGACAGTCTCACATGAAGTGTTGTTGTCTTTTCAAGATCATTATTCAATTTCTGTCTCATGTTCATAGAAATGTTATATAATTCCAATGACTCAACAACTTTACATTCACTGGAGCCCATTGTAAATAACCACTAGGCACAGGTTTACAACTTCCTTATTCTCTCTCTACCCCTCTCGTGAACTGCTGAATGGAGAAAATGTCACTAACAGCTGTCACTATACTACNGTATACTATACTATATAACTATAGTTTCTCTGTATTCTTATAAAATACATTATGCTTTCTGTGCAAACCATCTGGGATACACCAGAATACAGCCTGTCTTATCTGATCGCTGATCTATATTGTCATGTCAATTAGTTCAAACCAATGACCTTGGTTGCTCAATATTTGTTCAGAAGATTTACTCTGAATTCTGTTTGAGTTTTCTTTCTCTTCCTTTTTCTTGTCATTATCGTTATTAGTAATAATAATTTTTAATTGTATGCTGTATTCTCACAATAAAACAGCTTAAAAATGCAAAGTAAAACTAAATTTAAGAACAAAGTAAATCTCTGCTCTACGGCCTCCTCCAACCAAACTGAAGTGTCTGGAGGGCCTGATCAATCATTAGGCTGATCAGGCTGCAGCCTGGAGCCCCGAGTCCTGGGGGAGGCACAACACCAGCACCATAGTCTCTCCCCCCTACTATGCAGATAATATATAACTTCCTATATGTCCAGGAAAGGACAAAGGTTCCCAGGAATTAGGTGACAGGGGGCCACCTGGCAGCTGCNCTACCCCCACAATGCTGCCATCTGCATACCAGTAACTTAGTTCAATGTTGTAACTGAATCTGATTTGTATTTCTTATTTTCTTCTTCTTTCAGTGTCTCGCTGCTTTCTTGGCACTCATCTTCTATGCAGAACTTTTCTACACTGTGTGGAACATGATGCACAATATTCCAGAACCCCCAGTTCTATTAATTAGCCCACTCCTAGTTGGAGCTGCAATGGTAATTCCTTAATCTTTATTTTTAAGAACATTCAATATGTAGTGTGTGGTTATTGTAAAGAAACACTGAGGGTTAAATAACTGTATTTGTGTATGTGTGTGGTTATATATAAAAATATATATTACATTATCTTATTAAGAGGTAATAAATACAATAATAGACCAGTCCCATCTATAGAGTAGTGCCAGGTAAATATTAATCTTTGTCCATAAATCCTGTATCTTTTTAGAACTTATTTATACATTAATTTAAGACGGTTTTATTTTTTTTTTATAAATTCTTTATTTAGTTTTCAACAATTAAGAAATCAATAACAAGACGGTCCAAGCAAAGGTCTCTACATGTACAGATAAACAAGCGAAGTGCAGTAAAGCACAGNATAGCGGGAGAAAATGGACCAACAATATAAGGCCAATAAGGCGATACACACGGTGTGAGGAAGAAAGACGGTTTTATTTTACTTGATAAGACCAATGTGACTAATATTTAAAAAAATTTTTTATGTATATGTGACATAGAGAGTACTATTGGAGGAAAAGGTCTGCATTGGTTCAGTCCTGTAAAGCCTTAGCCTTACAATCAGTACTTCTTGACATCAGGGTAATACTATGAAATAGTAAATAGTGCCCACAGGTGTGGTTCTTAATGCATGTTGTATGTAATGCTTAACACAAGGCATCACAAAAATCCACTGCTTTTCATAAAGCATTCTTTATTTTATTTACAGCTTTTAGCCACGTGTCTTATACAATACGAACGGATGAGAGGCGTCCGCTCTTCTGCCCTCCTGTTGATATTTTGGCTATTGGCTTTAATATGTGCTACATTACAGTTAAGGACTAAAATCACTGTGGGCCTTTCTGAGGTAAGTGTGATTNTAATTCAGATATAGAATGAAATGTTGCACTAAAATAAATCAATCCTGAAACGTGCAAAAAATGTTTAATAAATGGTTTTTTTTTCTAGACTGCAGAGATTGACAAAGTGCGTTACCCACTTTTTATGTTATATTTTATACTGGTTCTGGTCCAGTTTATTTTGACCTTCTTTAACGACCAACCTCCATTTTTCTCCAACGTGAAGACTGAGTTGGTATGTCATGTTATTTTTTGTTTTTACATTTAACACCCATGCCTGTCTTTATCTGGTTAAACATGCATGCTGCTGTCAGAAACTGTCTTAGGCCCCACTTTCTCGTTGTAGTTAGCACATCTATACAATACTGTATATAACATAATCTTGCTGTTCTATTTCATATGTAAGCTACAAATGTATAACAGCTGTATAATTCTGTACATATGGAAGGAGAGCGGAGTTGCGTTAACATTTTGTTTCCCTCTGCCAGAATCCATGCCCTGTGTCAAGCGCTTCTTTCCTTTCCCAAGTTACATTCAGTTGGTTTACACAGTGAGTATAANCAAATGCATTGTATATCACTTTTGTATTTGTTTTTACTGTTCTGATTTCTTGTTGAGCAAACGCATGTTCTCTAGGAAACTGTAAGATATAGAGTATTAATTAAACAAGAATAAACTCACTCACAAGAATGATTCCCCTTCTAATTTTCCAATTATTGCAAATTGGATGAATTATCGTGTGGTGCTCATTTTGACAATGGCTCAAAAATGTGTGTCTAGCGATAATCCCTAATTGATCGTCGTTTGAGGGGTACAATATTGGTTAGTGTTTGGGCATTTCAGATAATTTTGAACAATTTTGGAATGTAACATACAATGTAGCTAATTATTTATAAGCATTGTGTGGCTTTTATAGCTTTTTTTTTTTTTTTTGTTTATTTAAACCATTATCGCTTAAGTGTGTGGGGAAGAAAATTGACCAGTTAGCAGTTAACCAATCGCTTATCATAAAAAAAATTATCATAAAATTATCGTAAAAATCATGCTATGAAGAGGTTAATTCTAGTGAGTGGCTAGCTTTACACATATCCTGTTAAACGTCCTGTGTGATAGTTGTTTGCATATGTAAGTGGTGTAACTTTTAAATGTAAGGTTACAATGCAGCAAAAAATAGACACAAAATATTAACATTTGTCTTTTAGGCAAGAATTAAAGTTTGCATTTCTCCCCTAAGCAAACTGACTGGAAGCATATAAAGCTCTTTTATCAGTCACACAATTTGTTACCAGTAGCACTTTGTAAGACTTAGCAATAAGTAAAGATTAAACTCCTTTATGGCTTAGAAAGAAGATAGTGAAAACACAGAGAGTGCTATAAAGATANTGCCAGCGGAAAAAAAACTTAATATGTAACATGGAAATTAGATATAATAAATATGGCAATTAAAAAATTAGATTGTCTGTATCAAGGAACTCAAAGAACTGAATGTCTACATAACTAGAACAATGGTAACAGAAGTTATGGCTCTTCTCATTTCATTGATAATGTGGTATGTTGGAATTTTTCTGTAAAACCAGTTTTTGCTTTTACATAAACTGTTAACGTCTATGTCCTCATTGACTTGTCATGTCGGTGTTGCACAATTTTATCTTTTAAGTGAAGCTTTAGATGCTTCTAGAGGACTTACACAGCATTTGAAAAGACAGAAAAATACTTCTGTACTAGCATGAAACTATGTGTAATCCTGCAGTGCCATAAGGCATTGCAAACAGTAACTAAGCGTGTGTTAACAAACATTAGATAAGCATCTCTGTCTTTTTAAATGTGACAATATTTGGGTCTATATGTTCTCTGAGTGCACAAACCTGCAGTTTAATACATAGCCAATAAACAAGTAAAGTAACAAGTGTAAAATATATCGCCTGATCAGAAGCTGAAACTAAATGACATTCTTTAATAAATGATACTGAATGGCTGTGTGGGGAAATTAGTGGGGTGTGCTTTGCACATTTAATTAAAAATAATAATAATAAAAGTTTGTATTCTAAATCAGCAGCTTTGCACATATCACAATTGGCTTAATTACATTACTTTTTTCTTTTCAAGGATAATGTTTAGAGGTTACAAACAACCTTTACAAATGGATGATGTTTGGTCCTTGAGAAAATCTGATACAGCAGAAGTCATCTTATCTAAATTCTCAAAACAGATCCAGAAGGAATGGCATACGACAAAGCCGTGAGTTATGTTACGCTGTTGTTTTGCATTTGAAGTGTCCTGATTGATTTTTGTGCTTTGTGCTTTATTCATGTATTATTACAGAAATGTTACAGTATGTAGGAAAATGTGACATTTTATACATATAATTATATTGGGTGTAGCCCATGACTTTCTGCGCACAGAGGGTACATTGCTAAATTCATTTAACTTCTATACTCAAGTACCACTAAAAGGACTGTGGCCAAGAACTCCTGTGCAAGACACGTTTTTTTTCTCCATTATTCTGTTACTNAGTGAAGGGAAAGGGAGTGCCTTGGATTAGATGATTATGTGAAAGGGCTGATATGCTATTGATGATGTGTGTTTAGTGTTGTCTTTTTTTAATGTAACAGGTTGGAGGTGCATACAACTTTTTCTAAACCCAAGAGGGAGCAAGATATTCAGATTTACCATGAAGGAGTAGAAGAAACCGAAGTTCTTCTGAAAAGTCCGAGCATGCAGATGAATAACTTTTCACTACTGAAGATTATCTTTAAAACTTTTGGTTTCTACTATCTACTCAGTTCCCTGTTAATGGTTCTGTATACTGCTTTCCTCTTCATCAGTCCGGAGCTAATGAGGTAATTGCATAAAAAATTAAATGTCTTAAATGTATATATTTTTACCAACTTTTTAAGGATGTGTAGTATCCATATCATTTCTTGCCTGTAAAATAAAGAGCTGCAGAGGGAGAGGTTGTGCTATGCTGTTAGCCCAGCCTTTCCCTCTTCTGCCGTGACGAACATTTGACCCAAAAAGAAATTGCGGTGAGATCTCCACACTCATAAGTTGCACAGAGAGAAGTTTGTCAGCATAGCTCAGGCTTGCTCCCTGTGGCTTTCTAGGTAATGACCATGGCACATGACCGTGTCAGCATAGTGGATTTGTTGACCTTTGCTTAACAAGCCAATTTGTCATGAGGAATTTCAGAATTCAACCATGTGAAAGAAAGCAGAACAGTTGGCTTATACACAGCCGTCATAGTTCATATGTTGTGGATTGACATTTGTAGTTGGAGGCAACCATCACTAGTCTATCCAGACACATTTTTGATTAATAGTGANTTTGTTATTTTTGTTATTATATTATTTAATCGGAACATATTCACTAGGTTACTCTTGGACCGTTTGAAGGATCCTGTAGCCCCTACTTGGCAAAGTCTTTTGGTTGCTGTTCTCCTGTTCATCTGTCCTTGCGGTCAGTCCCTTTTTCTCCATCAACATGACTATATTTGCTATGTCACTGGAATGAGACTTAGAGCTGCAATAGTGGGCAGTGTCTATAAAAAGGTATGATATCCATTTCACGCCCAATCTTTACGTTTTAATATGTCTGTTTCATCCCTGTCCTTACAGGCTAGTTGTAAAACATTGTTGAAATATTCTTACTTCTCATACAAATGTTGTGATAACTTTTTAACATAAATTACATGGTAGGTTAAATATAAATATATCCATAGCATAATCCTAGGGAGTATGCTTGTGTTTTATACTATTCACACACTCCTTCATGTATAATTGTATTTAACATGTAGGACTAGATTTTCTAAACTGCGCAAAAGCAAAAGTGGAGATTTTGCCCACAGCATCCGATGTGGTTCTAGCTATGTTCTCTTCATACTATAGAACGTCAGAATGTGATTGGTTGTAGACCATCCAACATGATCCATTCCACCGGGTACACAGTACTCTGCTTCTGAGCTTTAACCTGTCATTCAATTGGTTGTAATAAACTAATTGATGTTTTAAAAACCTATTTGCTTCAACATAGTAACGGATTGTTGAAATCTTAGGTACAGAGTATTTTTGTACCTTCTGGAATGGGTCATGTTGGAGGTTCTGAGATGGGCAACATCTCTATTTTTACATTTGTGCGGTTTAGTAAATATAGCTCATGGTCTACCAAGATTCCTTTGTTCCTATGTAAAAATATTAAATTATAGGACAAGCTCAATTCTGTGTGGTGTGTTTATCTTCATACTTCACACCTTTCCCTATTATTATTATTATTATTATTATAGCCATGTATACAAAGATCGAACCAGAACTGAAGACATGTTGCTTTTATTACTATACATATGACTACGTTTATTACACATTGTAACTTTTACAGCTCACAAATTTTTCCTCTCCAAAGGCTCTAGTTATATCCAATTCTGGAAGAAAGAACTCCTCTGCTGGAGAGATTGTTAATCTGATATCTACTGATGTCCAGAAGCTCATGGACTTGGCCACATGTTTGAACTATATCTGGTCTGCGCCGTTTACAATCATTGTGGCTATGTATTTCTTGTGGCAGGTATGGTAATTCCGGTAATTCCAGAGGGCCGTAATCAGACTTGCCCAAACACACCTTGTACAATTTGTGATTGAGCAGAAACTAATCATCAATATTCTTAAAATCCCTAGCAATGCCAGGCACTCCAGCTAGTAATATATAAATCTTTATTAGACTTCTTTAATTAAAGGTCAGTCCAAGGAGAAGGCATGTTGGCATCCTTCTGTTAAGGCTTATGAACATTTTATGAAATTGCTTATTTAGGCCACAATTGTAATCCTTATTTCATATTTCTTAACCATTGTAATCTGGCCCAANGGTTGTTTAAAAACAATGCATTATTTAATACTGTCTGTTTAGTGTCACATATTGTCAAATGTTCTGTCAACCACACTGCCGTAGCGTGATATCTACGTTTACTTCTCGATTTAGGTTATGGAACAGGTTTCTCTTCATTCCTCTCATTTTTTATGCATTTGAAAGTCGAGTGACTGATTAGTTTAGTGCCCATAGTTTATAGTTAACAAAACAAATACGCTTTAACTATAAACTATGTATTAAAAGTATTGATGATGGCTGCTGATATTATATTTCGTACAGACAGCTGAATCTATGATATTCATAAGGGCTCCAAAAGCATAGGCATAGCTGATACTTGTTAATGGGGCTTTCCATCGGAGTGGAGGGGCACATGAATCCCTTCATCTAATACAGGGATGAATATGTTTCTATTAGTCTTTCTGTTACAATTTCCATCTTGATATATCCGTTTTAATGTTATTTAGCTTTTAAGTTAGTACTATTTACGATGTCTTGCTTGTAATAACACTAACAACTATTTTTGTATTAATCTTTAGACACTGGGTGTTGCTGTATTTGCCGGAGTTGGTGTATTTATTTTAAATATTCCCTTCATGACAATATTAGCAGCAGTGCTCAAGAAGCTGCAGGTAAAACTATATATGTTTTATATTGTGGTATTTAGGTTCTTTAAATTCAGGTGCTGATAGATATAGACCTCTGCACCCAGGTGCAGCCACTGATACATGGATCTGAAGCTGAATTCCAGCTGTATCCAGCCTTCTCCAATCGCACACAAAGACATGCTTATACGTGACCATACTGTACACATCCCTCCCTGTTCCACCAAGTTGTTGCAAATACAGACTTCCATTACGTGGATTTGAAGGACACTGTTCAGTAAGTGTCCTGTGTGCGCAAAAAGTGTGACAAGCAGAAAACAAGCTCTTTTTTTTTTAACTTATACCTAATGTACACTTAAAATGTTTGTATAAGGATGGCACAAAATAGCATACAATATATGACAATTCAATCACAGATTAGGAAAACAAACCTTTTTCTTAAACCTGGATCAGGTCTGGTGTGGCCAATTTTAAAAGGCCTGTAGTGTTTCATTAGTGTGCTAGATTGGTCTACCTTGTGTGCACGCAGAGAGATGTTTTTTGCAATGCATGCCATATGTAATGTATATAGTGCACCTAAATCTCACGGCAGTACACTTTTGTAGTTGCCCTTGGGCCACAAATAGTAATTATGGGCTGTATCCAGAGTTGCGTGCTGACTGTCATTTAGTAATGTCGTCATTGTGTAACTCTGTTGGCGTGGACAAAATGTCACGTTCTGCTGCCACATCTGTTAGGAACACTGGTTTTGAGCAGGGCGCTATATTGTATTCTAGCCTGTTATAATCACTGTTCACGTAATTAATAAACCATTGCTCCATTGAGAGTGCAGTAGTACAGTAGTTTTCTGATATCCTGTTTTGAAGGACAGCATATGTCTTTGTCTTAGTTTTGTCAGTGCATGTTTGCTTCTTTTAAAATGCAATTTATTAAATTTGATTTTATTTCACTTGCGGTAGTTATATTTCCGTTTTGTTTATATTTTGTGTGCTTTTCAGAGCTTTGCAATTGGTAGAAAAACCAGTAGCAATTAAATCTGGTTGTTAACTGCTGCTTAAATATATGTCTGAATTTCACAATGTCTAAATGCCTTTGCCATCATTTCTCTCTAAAGGAAGAACAGATGAAGCAGAAGGACAGTCGAATAAAGCTGATCTCNGAGATCCTGCAGGGTATAAAGGTGCTGAAGCTGTATGGCTGGGAGAATGCTTTCATGAAGAAAGTGCAAGGCTTTCGCCTTTTGGAGCTGAAAGCTGTGAAGAAAATTGCACTTATGCTTTCTGGAGCGCTCGCTTTGTTTGTGTCCTCCCCTTTCTGGGTAAATAGCAGTTTGTTCAGTGTTTAAAGGCTGTTATCTAGATCTGGCATAATAAATAGTTATTAATACTTAATAATATTGTATTAAATCAGGTAATTTATACCACATGAATATGAAAAATGTTTACAGTTGTAAAAGAAACTACAATTTCATAATATGTAAAAAGAATATATATAAAATACCAACAGAAAATAATACCATAAGTGTGCTTGGTATACCCGGACAGCTCATAGGATGTTTGGGAGTGTGTACTCAGGTCTATCTATAGTACTTGTAGTAATGTTGGTGTTCAGATGGACAGTCCATTTGAAATTCCATCTATTGGGTGTATTAATTTGATATCTTTTCTGCATGTTTCAATGTTTAGGTTTCTCTCACCATGTTTGGTGTTTTCCTGGCAATTGATGAGACCAATATTCTTGATGCTCAGAAAGCCTTTGTAACTTTAATATTGCTCAACATTCTCAGGATTCCTCTTCGTATGTTCCCAATGGCCATTACCCTTACTGTACAGGTATCTATGCCTCTAAGTGTCTATTAAACTGCCTGAATGTTTTATAGGACTCACACACCTAATATTTCACATTTCTTTGTTTTAGTCATTGGTTTCCTTGAAACGCTTGGCCAAGTTTTTCTCGGAAGAAGAACTGGAGCCTGGAAACGTTGAGACTCTAGAATCCACTAGCAGTATGCATCCAACCTACACTGTTCCTAGATAGACATATGTTCTGTATGAATATCGTATTGCATCCATGTGATTGGAAAAACTTGTAGAAGTCTTTTATTTCATTTTAGGGCTGAAATGCATCTGCTTGATAATGCCGATTTTTATTATTATTGATGATAATAATAATAATAATCAATGCTATGGTGCACCTTTTAATATTTAATAGAAGGACAACATTTTTAAAACTGACATTTGCACCCATAGTAAAGCAGACTTGGGTCATTACTCTAATTAAATACTTTTTCGTTCCCCCTCCCCTTGCTCTCCCACCTAAATTCAAGGTTTGTTTGCTGAGGACACATGCTGCCTGTTTATCAGGATATTATGGCCTTACACCAATTGTGATTGCATATATCTAAACAATGCGTCTAATTGGGTCAATGTGTTTTGTTTGCATTCAAACATATAAGTCCTTGTATAATAATATGCCTAATATAGCGCAATTGTAGAAGATTTAGAGTAAACAATATGTCAGGGACCAGCAGGGAACAGAAGACCTGGTACTTGGGCTTCTGTCTGTTGACCCATGACAGTAAATGGCTGAGAAGCTCAAAATGACAAGGCTCTGGAATGGAAGCAGCCAGCAGAAGCTATAACTAATTCCTCTGCTGGTCTATTTAAGTAAAGCCTGGCCAGTCCCTTGCTAGAGGGTAGCCCAGCTCCCTGCTTAATTAGAATATGCCCGGCTGCCGGGACATAGCCAAGGCCACTGACTGCAGAGCACACCAAACTGGCCAGGGAAACAGCTAGGCAATTAGGACGCATGTATGCTGCACCAATAGCATGCAAGAGTGCAGAAAACAACCATGACTGCCGCACTGCTAAAAGCTGTGTGACCAATGAGTAACAGAAAATCCGAAGGCCCGGGTCTTCCTTTCTCACTTCTCTTGTTGCCCCCTGACACCATAGAGTTTCATAGCATACGTGGCTTAGTGGTTATGTTCCACCATAAATAAAATATAGTGTTTTATATATATTTATAGCAATGTTTCCAAAGTTGTGTTGTGTAAATACACATTTTCTATCCAACATATAGCTAAGAAACTTNAAACATATAATTACAAAATAAATCCTTTATTACAAATTTTACTAAATCTATTTAAACATTTTTTTTTTCATTTTAGGAAATGATATTGTGGTACAGGATGGCTCGTTTACATGGTCTGTTGCAGATGAGCCTTATCTTCAAAGGTAACATTGTTTGTTAATCATTTGTATTACAGCATGTACTGACTTTCTGATACATCTAGTGTTGACCTTACACTCTTGTGAAAGCAAGTTACAGCTGTATCTCTTAAAGTAAAAGGACATCATGCTCGCTGTTTGGCAGGGTTGATCCCATTAAAACAATTCCTTTTTATCTTGCAGCATAAATTTATCTATCCAGAAAGGTTCTCTGGTTGCTGTAGTTGGTCAAGTTGGTTCTGGAAAAACTTCACTGCTATCTGCTTTGCTTGGAGAGATGGAGAAAGTAGATGGTAGTGTTGCCCTAAAGGTATTTCCTTTTTAAAATATTTTTTTGAACCAAAATTCTGTAGAAAACAAATCATTTATTGTATGTTTATATAATGATTGAAACTATGTAATTAGTTACTTCATTCTGAATATTTCCTTCTGAAAACAGTATTTCATGTGTGCCTCAACTTCATATTCTGTTGATTGTTAACAATTCCCCTTTAAATGTCATTTATACTTTATACTATATTTATTGGGGAAAAAATAAAGCTTACTCCTGTTCCCCTTCTGCGCAAAAGAATACCATTTTATCCATCCTCCTATCTCCGAGACACTACACAATGGGGCTTTTTGGGCTAGGTGGAGTGGGCAATTAAATAGTTACTCTTTGTTATATAAGACACCACATCCCTGCACCTACTGCAACTAGGCCCTAGGAGTGGAGCCACATTCTGGATGGGCTCTAATTCAGCCTTAGCCTACACAGGCTAAGGCTTACCTTTCTGTGAGCACTTGTGAGTATTTCCCTTGATCAATCCAAGAAGTACCTGAGGTCGTCTACACATAGGAGCAGGTAGAGAGCTACACTGGCTTCCCAAAATGATGGGATTATNATTCAGATCCTGAAAAATGCGCCATCTCATTTGAGGAAAGGACAGAGAGGAGCAGAGCAGCAAACCTTCACACAAAGCTTTCAACCCCTTTCTGGGGATAGGGGAAATAGT
This sequence comes from Platyplectrum ornatum, assembly GCA_016617825.1. Taxonomy (NCBI): domain Eukaryota; kingdom Metazoa; phylum Chordata; class Amphibia; order Anura; family Limnodynastidae; genus Platyplectrum; species Platyplectrum ornatum. The sequence goes on along the minus strand of JABWIB010002758.1, from coordinate 9,808 downwards.
TGCACTCGGCGGGGCAGCACAATTCAGTAAGGCCCTTTCTGAAGGTGTTCCATTCCTTTATACAGAAACATGGTACAGCCCCAATATGGCTATTTTCCTTTTCTTGCAGCAGCCATCTTTTAATGATTCAGGAGCTGTGTTCCCATTTTGTATTATTGTGTTCTTTATTGTATTATTGTGTGTATTGTATTATAAGTGTTTTTTTCTTGCTTTTAAAGTTTCTGATTTGCATTTGTAGGGTTCTGTAGCTTATATTCCACAACAAACCTGGATTCCAAATGCAACCTTTAAAAACAACATTCTTTTTGGACAAAAATTAGACCAAGGCTGGTATGATACTGTTATTCGGTCTTGTGCTTTGCTGCCTGACCTAAAGATTCTTTCTGGGGGAGAGAACACTGAAATAGGGGAGAAAGTGAGTATGCNCTGTAAATCTTATATATTAGCATACTCTTGTATTATTTATTGACTAGCTAACTATCATTTTTATTTATTTCTGAATATGAAAATGATATTCATCTTGATTTAGTACATTTATTCATTTCCCATGTCCTCCAGGGCGTGAACTTATCTGGTGGTCAGAAGCAGAGAATAAGCATTGCCCGAGCCGTATACAGGAAAAGTGATGTCTACTTGTTGGATGATCCTCTGTCTGCTGTGGATGCTCACGTGGGACAACATCTGTTTGAACATGTCATTGGGCCTAATGGATTACTTAAAGGAAAAGTTAGTATTTATTTGTATTGTGCATATTGACATAACACAGAAGATAGAGATTGTGCTGAGATACACAAATAAATACCAGTTTTATTCAGGATTCACTTTTCTTCTTTCTGCCATTTATTAATCACTGATATTTTAGCTTCTCCAGGTTATGTAGTCCCCATCATTGTGAGATAAAAGAAGTGTTAAACAATCATGTTGCAAGTGTAAAAAAAAATTAGTAAAATCACATTATTCTGTCAATTCGCAGAGACTAGCCCACCAATGGCTCCATAATCTTATATTGATTTCTTCCAAAATAGCATGTCTCATGACTTCAATCTATGGCTCTCCAGTTGGTGTCAAACTGTGTGTCCCAGCATGCTTTGTCAGATATCAACCATGTCTATACTGCTGGGACTTGTAGTTTGACAACAACTGGTGTTTGCCTACTCTTGACAAAAAAGTTGATTTCTCTGTCATCCAATTGGGGGACACTGCAGATACCAAGGGGTTAAGTAGGTGGACTCTGGAGTCAGGGCACTTTAAGAACAAAAGTGTTACTGGTCTGCTCCTCCCCTACTTAAACCCTCCCCCCGGGCGCCGTGCTGCAGGGCGATCAGAAGGTCACAGCAGCTGCAGGAGGTGTGTGAGCAGCGCTGTGATGGCAGCACAGACCCAGNGCGGGCTGTGGTCATGGTCCCCTCCTNCAGCTGAGAAGGTCTGTCTGTACAGAGAACACTCAGCAGGGGACCCCAGTCACAGGTGTTCTCCAGCCCCAGGGACAGCACTGTGGCTGCAGCCTCTCCCC